>OZ024827.1:69734916-69837416 GCA_964016985.1 Anodontia alba | reverse complement strand
CCTTTTAGAGTAGACCCTTATTCTGAAGGAGTTTTGTGTGCAGGAAGGCAAACAGGAAGTCACACAATTAATCTCCTTTGTAACAATGGTCGAAAACCTTCCTTCTATATCCAGGTTCTTCCAGACTATAAGATGAGATCTCTTGGGATCTCTTGGGGCAGGGCTAGGGTTTTTGTATGGGAGTTCAACTTTCAACTCAAGTGTTGAGAGCATTGCTATGTACATAAATGTAGCATACCCTAGCGAATAGAATACAATATAGTATTAAGGCGGTGCTAGGGGGCGTATGCCTGCAAACTAAACGGCTGCATATGAAGAGTCTGAATGAAACCGAGACTGTTTTTTTTTATTTATTTTAATTTATTTTATTTATGTGTTTGGTGTTTCCAATGACAACCCTTATAGATTTGTTCTGAGTGAAAATGTTCTACGGCGGTTTTGCTCGTAAGTTCGGATATTCATGATGGCGGGTAATCCAGTCCAGCTTGATGTTGTAATTTCGTTAGATATGGATGATGTTGGTACCAGCATAAATAATCTAAATTAGGTTCCAGCGTTACAGCTATATTTACCCTACGTCAGGTCACTATACGTGTTTTAAGAAAGAATATTAATACTTACCAGGTTATGGGCAAATTCAACAGACGACAAACTGATGCTCATATTTTTTCCCCAGCAAATAGGATCTGGCATTTCATGCAAATTGTCTCATAACTATTTTTCGTATTTTCCCTAGAAAATAGAATCTCACACTTCATGCAAATTGTCTCCTAATGCGACAATTTGTATGAAGTATCAGATCCTATTTTCTAGGAAAAATAAGGAAAAAACAATCAAATGTCGTCTTGGAAATTTTTACCCAGCATGAAAAAATGTTAATTTATAGGTTTGAAAATTCTAAGCCAATTTTCACTGTGATACGAAATTGTCATATTGTCTAGTTTGACTTCATTCAGTAAACCTTTGACAAAATAGAATGCAACCGTATGTTTTAAATATACCTCAAGCGGTTGCGCTGCCGCGCCGCTGCGTTGTATATAGTATAATATTATTGCTTATTATCTCTGACAATACAAATGACATACTGAAGACACTAGCATCTGGCATGCTACATGTACCACAATTGTGAGAGGAATTACAACATTATGTTTCAGTTTGAAGCTGGTATACTCGAGGCATGTTTCTATGTAATGAAACGAGCTTTCAGCTTCAGGACAAGTCAAGCTATGGGCGACCCTGTTATTGTATCCAGAAACATATGTTCTATTGTGAGTATAGTTCCGGTCCGAGACCTATAAAAATAAAAACCTGATATAAACCAAATAGAAAATGATATTATGATATCTGGGTCATGTCAAGCGAAAAAATGCATAATGCGCAGATTCAGATTATCCTGCGCATGCAAAAAATATCATCCGGGCCCTTGCTCTTCATTCATACATTCTGTAGTATGTATTCATTCTGTTAGCGAATAGGGAAGATCCTGTCTAGTCTGCGCGGATGCGCTGGCTGATCTGGGCCTTCGCTCTCTGCCTATGCCCGGACACGTTTGCGCATGGAGTAGCCCATACGTAACTTGCATGGATTTAATTGAGCATGCGCTACCACACAATCTGATCGGAGTGTACACCAGTGCTTGCACTAACTGTCAAAATCAGGAAGTCCCAGGACTTCCTAGCTCCAGTATCTGGAAGTCCTGGTGATCAAATTGTTTCATTCACTTTCAGAAATTCAACCTCAATACTCTAAAACTCTCAAATATGGAGTAAACTGCCATTGTTAAGCTAAATAACACATAAATTCATTCTAAATTTTTGTTATAAATGACTAAATACCTTTATAGGTTGGGAGTCCCAGACTTCCTGGTATTGATTTTTGGAAGTCCCAGGGCAATATTTGGGAGTCTCTGACTCCCAGACTTCCCTTAATGCAAGCACTGGTACACTGAACGCTATTAAAAGCCACCTCAAGACAAACCAAGCAAAATGGCATGTGCGCCCAACGAAAACTCAGATCAGATGGGCATCCTCCCAGTCTGATCAGAGTCTTCGCTGTCCGCATGAAGAAAGCATGGACAATTATATGTAGCTACCAACTGAACGCACAGTGAAGACTCTGATCAGATATGGCGAATGTCCAAACTGATCTGAGTCTTCAGTGGGCGGACGTGTCATTTTGTTGGTTTTGTCATGAAAAAGCTAATATAATGTATGGACCTTTACCATTCTATTGGAGAACAACTTATACCCTGATCTGACAGGACTACATGGTTGCGCAGGCTAACTTGAGTGGTCATACACAAGTCGTTTTATATTGGGAGAGTGCTTAAATGTTGCATCGAAATCAGAGATACAGTTTTGTACGCAACGGGCATTACGAAAACACGCCTATTCAAATATATTGAAAATTTTATCACCAAAAACTGAAAATTTCCAGATAAAAGAAACTCTGATATTTTTCATATTTCTGCTCAAAACATAGAATGTGGGTTTTCGTTAGAACCGCCTCGACGAAGTGGGGTTTAAGGAAGTCAAAATTATATAGGCATGTTTTCGTGATGGGACAAAAGGACTCTGGTGGTAAATACAAACGTGGATCAGCCTGCGCATCCGCATGAAGGGATCGACTTTGTCCAATGATCAATATATTCTGCAGTAAACACTGATTCTGCAAATAACTAACGAAAGACTTGATCAAACTGTGCGAATGCGCAAAAGGATACGGGCCTTCGCTGTCCGCATATGGTATACGAATTTTACCTCATAATTCTTAGCATTTTAGGATACTGTATAAAAGATGAATAAATGATCAAATAACAAGATTAAATTAAATTCCTCCCCAATTCCTTTCTTCATACTACATCCAGCTTTACAGGAACGAAACAATGCTCAGAAAAAAAAAAAAAAAAAAATAAAAAAATAAAAAAACTAGATGGTATACATATCGATAAGGCCTGTATTGGTTTTATCTGTTTATATAGTCCGATTCAGACAGAACACACTGAATATCTTACCTGTATCTGTCTCCCAGCGGGCACATGACGTTTATACAACGTCGGCTCAACGTCGATGCAACGTCATGACGTTGCATCGACGTTGAGGCGACGTTGTATTAACGTCATGTGCCTGCTGGGCTGTATCAAACACGCAGGAATAAAGGACTGGTACATTAGCTCTGAAACAGACATAAAAGTAATTAACTTTACATGTCATAAAAAGTGTCCAAATTAATGTTGTAAAATTAATATTATAATGAATCACACGACAAATAACCCATTGAAGACTGGAGACCCCTAAACGGGTAACTGGCAAACAGTGCAGACCAAGATCAGACGCCACAAACCGCGGCGTCTGATCAGGACCGGTCTCCACTCTTCGCAAATAGTTTAACCATTTTTCTTTAGGAATATATACATCATATGGCCTGACATACCTAAAATCGAAAATGGACACTTCCAATATATAGTTTGGGAGAGTTTATTCAGACTTTAATGGGTTTAGTGTACCGTGAACATTCCACATACTAATTCTTTGCTTTCCTTATCGTATACTTTAAGATGCTTCATTTGAGTACGTGATTACGTGTCTCAAATGTTGTGACGGGATGGTAAACAGTGTAGACACTTATCAAACGGCTCTTTTAATTGGGAATACACTGGTGACTCAGATTTATGTGTCTGAATACTTAGGGTAACTAATTACACCTTTCTGTCAGATCTATTTGAAAGACTACCTCTACTTAGGAAGAATATCTATTAAAATACCGGTATTTCAGCTCCCATAAAACAGGTGAAAACATATTCTATCGCAAATACCTTTATCGACTTTCCCATCGGTACTTGATTGACACATGTGCTTGAATGACACACTCTACAATGCATTTGCATTCGGAGAGCATAGGAGAACGGTCTAAAACTGTGAAAGCAATGAAAGCGACAAACGATTTTATTAAAATCTTAAAAATACTTTGAAAATTCTGCGGGACAGCTACACTATCCCAAAACTAATTTCAGGACATCGACCAAACCATTGAACAAGTAAGAGATATCAAATTAAATCATCGAAAATACAATGACTCTTGCAGATCAATGCACAAAATAACGCTGGAATTATGGAAGGGCTATGGTCCAGCAATGATTTCACAGGCGGTCGTTCACCAACCATATGGAGTGGAAGCGTGTCCATCTTGAAACAATATATCAACAATGCACAGGAAACAAAGGGAGATGATCCACAACCTGTAAAATACGGCCATTGCTATGTATTTGCAGGTTTGATGACTACAAGTTAGTATATTTTAGATAATTTTCTTCAATAAATGAGCAATAGAAAAAGGGAGTTTACTGGACATAAATGAACAGCAAAGTCACAGATCAGTCTGCAACATCAGCCTAATCTATCCAACGCGTATGATATTTTCTGTCACACATTCATCCTTTTCGGGCATTTTTCCTCTAATGATTTATTTATACAGTCGAACCTCAATTGCTTGAACATCTTTGGGACAATGAAAACTTGTTCGAGACATGAGTAGTTCGAGCCACTGAGGGTTAATCATGATACAAGGTCAGGAAGCAAATGGCGATAATTTAGAGAAATCTTTTGGATCTTCTATACAATAATGGTATGTTGAGTGTACTTATTAGAATCGCCTCCATGAGGCGATCTAATGAGTATACACAACATACAATTTTAAGATAATAAGAAACTTTCCTTAAATATTTGTTTTCTAGAGATATCGGAAGAATTTCGCAGGGACTCAAAAACGAGTTCGAATCAGCCGCGGTAAACGAGCCATCGGTGTTCGAGCTATTGAGGTTCGACTGTAAATGATACAGACCATCTGTAACGAATTATATACATCTAAATACGAGAAAGTTGCACGGTCAATTTGTTCATCTCTGTAATATTCCTTTTGCGCAAATATAATAAAATGAGACTGAAGTAACCCAGGAAAGCCTACAGTGACGATGCACTGCCTTCTCCAGATATTGAAAGAAAAAGACATGCGACAAAGTAATGTCATCAATAACAGATACACGAATCAAGAATAATGGGACACAACAGTACACAACAATTTCCATTGGAAATATAGAACAAATTATAAACAAAAAAATACAGTGTACTTTTGATACTAAAACCGCAAAACTCTTTTTCACGTTTAAAGTATGAGCTAAATAGAAAATACAGAGCAAACCATTTACAGAAGATACATGTACTTTTGATAAATCAACAGTCTCATGATAGCAAAACTCTATTTTCATATTTAAAAGTATAAACTTAACAAAACCACAAAAGTGAGATAGTCCGAATTTGTACTCTGTCACTTTGTGTGGTTTTGTTGTGTCACTTTGTGTGGTTTTGTTGTGTCACTTTGTGTGGTTTTGTTGTGTCACTTTGTGTGGTTTTGTTGTGTCACTTTGTGTGGTTTTGTTGCCACATATATAACTGATATTGTACAATTAGATTCGAAAAAGGACTGACCTTTGAGAGCAATGATCACACTCAGATAACGCAAAACAATTGAAATGTCAAACCATTTTTATTTGATACGTGTATCTAACATAGGGTATAATTGGTCTCAGAGTTGACAGGCCCGACAACCACGTGCTTCAGCAGCTGGGGTCAAAGAACCCGTAACATGTACTAATAACCATAAAAAAGCATGAGGAAACAAAGATTTGATTCATACACGAACAGCGCATTTTGTAGCACCCAGTTTTCTGAACATTCGCTGATTATTCTCCACATATTTTATATATTCTAGTACAGATGCTTTCTTTGTAGACTATTCCGGGTATGCATGTACCGTCGAACTTCAATGGCTCGAACATTTTTGGGACTTAGAAATTTGGTCATGGCACGGGTTTTTCGGGCTACTGGGAGTTAATCATAGCACCAGGTCCGGGGCCAAGTGGGGATAATTTAGGGATTTTTATCTTTATAAAATAATGGTATGTTGAGTGTACTTATTAGAGGCGCCTTATGAGGCTATTCTTATTAGTACACATAACATACATTTTCATGATAGAATAAGAATATTTGTTTTTTGAGCTCTTGAAAGAATGAGTTCGAATCAGCCACGGTAAACGTGTTCGAGTTATAAAAGTTTTTATACAGGACTATAGCAGTTTCACCACAGCTGGTATATCTGTATATTCTAGTTTGCAGAGCAATCGGTATACCTTGCCGATGTGTGACCAGCTACAACTGTGGTGTAAATACCAACTGCGGTCTGGTAACAGAATTCAACTATTCATTTGATGAAACAGGAGACGATATATTACAAGTTGGTGGTTACGCATCCGTATGGTTCGTTGTATCTTGATAATCTGTCTATTCCGTGATTCTTTCTTTCTGTGTGTCTTTGTTTACTTGTTTGTTTTATTCAGTCTGTCTTTTTTTCTAATTTTCTATTTTTCTATTTTTTCTTTCTTTTCTTTTTTCTCTCCTTAAGTTGTTTACTTCTTTCTTTCTTTCTTTCATTCATTCTTTCTTTGATCTAAACATACTTTAACTGTTCTAAACACAGCAGAAATAATGATATACACTAGTTACTACTGTTGGAGCAGATGATATCTAGGAAAAGTCAGTCAACGAACATAGACACCCCGAGCCACCAGAAAAGAAGAGTAAAGTGTATATGCCACTCAACGTTACTTACAATGATAATTGCATTACGAAAACACGCCTATTCAAATATATTGAAAATTTCACCACCAAAAAAACTGAAAATTTTCAGATAAAAATTCTGATATTTTTCATATTTCTGTTAAAAACATAGATTGTGGGTACTCGTTAGAACCGCCTCAGCGAGACGGTTCTAACGAGTACCCACAATCTATGTTTTTGAGCAGAAATAAGAAAAATAATGTATACCCCTGTAAACCCCAGTTTTACTATATAAAAGTGGGGTTTAAGGGGGTCAAAATTATATAGACATGTTTTCGTGATGGACTAAACAGACAGATACATAAAACAGCAAAAGAAATCACGTCTTGTAAAGGTCAGTATCAGGGCAACATATATGAATTAATACAGGAAAAATTAACAGATCAATTGTAAAGAAAATCTTTTGAGTCTAAGGCAGTTAACATAACATTCTTACTTTCCGTCAGAATGTTTGGAGTCGTATGCATGTACGTATAGAAAACTAATTGCACAAGTGAATTCACTATCGGAGTATGACCCTCCGTGCTTCTTTGTAGCTCACCTGAGCCAAAGGCTCACCGCACGTCGTCATCGTCCGTCTGTCCGTCCGTCCGTCAACAATTTTTTAACAACTTCAAAAAAAATATTGGCCGCCAGGGGCAGGGCTTATTTTCCCTATGTATCTATATATAAAACTTTGAAAATTTCTTGACAGAAACCACTGGACCGATTTCAATATAATTTTGCTGAAACGTTTCTTTGGGGATCCTCTACCAAGATTGTTCTAGCTATCCCGATTCGTCAAAAAACATGGCCGCCAGGGGCGGGGCTTATTTTCCTTTATATTTATATAGACAAGTCTTCTTGTCAGAAACCACCGGACCGATTTCAGTATAACTTTGCAAAAATGTTGTCTTGGTGACCCTCTACAAAGATTGTTCAAGCCTTCATGATTCGTCAAAAAATCATGGCCGCTAGTGGGCGAAGAAAACTTTAAAAAAATCTTCCTGTAAGAAACCACTTGACCGATTTCAATATAACTTGACAGGAATGTTTATTTGGTTACCTTCTGCCAAGATTGTTCAAGTTATTATGATTCGTCAAAAACATGACCGCTAGGGGGCGGAACTTATTTTCCTTATGTATCTATATTGAAAGCTTTAAATATCTTTGTCACAAAACATTGGACCGATTTCAACAGAACTTGGCAGGAATTTTGTTTTGGTAACCCTTTACCAAGATTGTTCAAGCCGTCTTGATTTATCAATAAACATGGCCGCCAGGTGGCGGGGTTCTATTTTCCCTATATATCTATATAGAAAACTTTAAAAAATCTTTTTTGTCAGAAACTACAAGACCGATTTCAATATAACTTGGCAGAAATGTTTCCTTAGTGACCCTTTACCACGATTGCTCAAGCTGGTATGATTTGTAAAAAAACACCTGAGCGATTTCAGTAGAACTTGGCAGGAATGTTTCTTAGGTGACCTTCTACCAAGATTGTACAAGCCGTCATGATACGTCAAAAAACATGGTGGTTAGAGCGGAGCTTATTTTCCCTATATATCTATATAGAAACATATAAAAATCTTCTCGTCAAAAACCACTAGACCGATTTCAATATAACTTGACCTCTACCAAGTATGTGCAAGCTGTCATGATTCGTCAAAAACATGGCTGCTTGGGGCGGGGCATATTTTCCCTATATACCTATATCAAACACTTTAAAAATCTTTTTGTCAGAAACCCCTGGACCGATTTCAATATAACTTGGCAGAAATATTTCCTTGGTGGCCCTCTATCAAGAATGTTCAAGTCGTCATGATAAGTTGAAAAACATGGTCGCTAGGGGCCAAGGCTATAAACTTTATAAAATTTATACAAAAATCTTAGAGCAGTGAACTTGGTTGAAACTTCAATAGTAAGTATGAAAATCTGTTTGCTCGGGTGAGCGATATAGGACCATCATGGTCCTCTTGTTTTAAATATTATCTTTGTCACATTGGAACTGACGAAACAATTGTACGAAATAATATACAGCTATACACCCGTCAACACATGAGAGCTATAGTATTCTATGTCCATCTGGGACATTAGTTGGTGCTGGTTTGAAAAATACTCGTTTCCTTGATTACTATCCAAATATTATTGATGTGGTTCGAGAATGTGCTTCATATTCCTTACTTCACGTTTTTATCCAGGTTGTGATTACAGCCTTTCCATGACAATTGTACTTCTGGGCCCAGTTGTTCAAATCACCGTTAGCTTAACGAGCTCGTTAAGGATTATTTCGTTAACTGTTTTAGCGGATTCAATACACAATATTCTGATATATTTTGCTGAAAAAATGTGCGTAGCTTTTGCAGTGCAAAAGCTACTCACATTTTTTCAGCAAAGAATTTCAGCATATTTGCGTATCACTCGATGTAAATTTTAACGAATCGTTAACTATCGATGTCTTTAGCTTTGAACAACTGGGCCCTGTCTTGTAGGAACTTTCATATATGGAATGATGTTTGGATGCGACGATCTGACCTTAAAAGTCCATTAAATGAGGCCAACTGGCATGTTCTTGATCCTACACCACAGATGGCAGGATCCGAAGGTAAATGTTGGTTGCATTAGGAATAGGCTGCATGAAATATGTTTAGCAACCCCAGGCAAATGTACATATACATGGGGCATATATAGATAGCAAAGGCATATGTATCCAT
This sequence comes from Anodontia alba, assembly GCA_964016985.1. Lineage (NCBI taxonomy): Eukaryota > Metazoa > Mollusca > Bivalvia > Lucinida > Lucinidae > Anodontia > Anodontia alba. The sequence goes on along the minus strand of OZ024827.1, from coordinate 69,828,052 downwards.
GCACTAAAATAAAAGCCATCGTAGCATGCGTATTGGATATTCTTATACATGACGAAAACATGCCTATTCAAATATATGGAAAATTTCACAACCAAAAAAGGAAAATATACAGATAAAATTTCTGATATGATTCATATTTCTTCTCAAAACATAGCTTGTTGGTACTCGTTAGAACCGTCTCGGCGAGACGTTCTCATGAATACCCACAATCTATCTTTTTTAGCAACATAAGAAAAATAATACATACACCTGTAAACCCCAGTTTTTTCTGTATAATATATAGGTGTGTTCTCTTGATGTTTATTTCATTCACAAAATGTTTGGCTATTGTGAAATACGTGTACAGCATAAACCTAGGGGACATCCAAAATAGGCCGTCACTACGAAACACGACTCTTGTAAGGCACCGAAAAATAAAGAGGAATTAAAGGTTTTGAAACATAAGGAGACATAACCAAATAACACCTCCGAATAAAAAAGATTGAAGGAAACCGCCATGGAACGGTTACAACAAGGCTGTTTGACGGTGAGGATGGTTAGACTGGACTTAGTCCTGATGCAGATGCAACTATTCATAGTTGTTCGATCCATTTAGGGCTATCCCGACACATCAGTGGACACACACACACACACACAAATAAATAAATGAAAATAAATAGTACTTTAAAATTACAAAAAAAGGACTTAAATGCAAATCAGCGTCAGAGCCTTTTCGGACTGGTTTTCCAATGGCGCGATTCATTTATAAAAACAATGAAACTAAAATATCATATGGGAAATTTCTATTGCAGGCCCTCCTCCTCTGTTCGTTTTATTTTCGATGCATTGCTGTTTGTCGTTTCATGTCATTAAACTTTTATCGGGTACCTTGGGAGGACTTTTCTGTGAATGTGGCCTCAATCACAGAGAATAAGGACTAACAATTACACCAAGACGAAAAACAAACAAACCATACAAACCATATATTAGTGTGTAAAAATAGAGTAAAACTTAAACGTTTTAGGATGGCGACTTAAATAATGTTTCATGTCTTTATTATTCCTCACGAACATACTCAGGTAAACTGCTATTTTCGTTTTGATAAGTTCTGCATTTCCATAAGATCTCCATATCAAAATATTCTGTGCATAGTTGCACAGTGAAATAAGTCTAAAAGATTAAGACACCAACCTTCGCATCCACATAGTATAAAGTATAAACAGTCTTTACTTATTCGCTGGATACTGTATGTAGAGCAACAACAAGTTAGTGTGTATGTCGACGTTTTTCTGACCCTCGCAGTTTACAACTATTCTGACAACCCCTTTACATATTGTGCTGCTCCCGGGCAGCTGATGAATCAAATTATGAAAAAAAAGGTAAGAGAAAAGTCCAGGGAGTGCCACAATCACAAACCGCAGCCCTTCCCAGACACCAAGAGGAAGAGGAAACCGACAAATCCAAACAAGCACAAATCGATCAAACGTACGTAAAGCACTAAGATTAGTTCTCTCTTCCCCAAGCGAGGTAATCGCAATGCTAAAAGGACTGAAAAAAAAACAAGAACAAAATGGAACAAGGTAAGACATACAACAAATCGCCTCGTAGAATAAACCACAAAGCACCAAAGAGTAGGACTAACACCGGGACCACCACCTTAGAACTTAGAATATGAGTAAATACAATTAAAATCTTAATACTTGAATAATAGTTTTTTTTCGCTTTTCAGAATTACGATGTTTAGGTCCAGCCCACCATGTCGCCATTAAGTCAAGGCTTATTGACGTCAAGTATGATGTTGGTTTTATTTATGCCAAAGTTAACGCCGAGATGTTTCATTGGCTAAAGCTAAATGATGAGGACTGGGTGGTAATTAAGGTTGGGAATCATAGGTAACGAGAGCTATGTTGTTTTTTTTCTTCATCTTTATTGTATAATTAGAAACTAATTAAATGTTTATTGTTATGAATATGTAAAGTGTTACAAAATTGTCATTATGATGATTTTATTATACATAGCGCGTTTTAGCTGTCCTTCCTTTGGTTTAGGTTCGTCTATTTTATCATTGTACGCGCGTTTTAGCTTTCTTTCCTTTGTGCTTGTTTGGATGTGTCGGTTTCCTCTTCCTCTTGGTGTCTGGGAAGGGCTGCGGTTTGTGATTGTGGCACTCCCTGGGCTTTTCTCTTACCTTTTTGTTTTTTAGGTTGGTTAAGACGAGTGAGCTCGCTGTTAAGACCACATCCTAACTGATATTTACTTTGGCATATTTCACAGAAGTTTAGGTTTGCTTCTTTGGTATTGCCTTGGATTTGAAGCTCATGTGCAGTCAACTCTTGCATTCAATATCTACTTCACAGTTTTAGCATCGTCTTTTCTACAACAGCGGTGCATTTTATTTTATGATAGGGGATGTGAAAGTCTTAGCACTAAGTCACCCAATGGTCGCCCTTTTCGACTAACACATAAATATTCAGCTACCATAACAGACTTCGAGATGAGAAGAATTAAACAAGATGTTACAACTGAATACAAAAGACGAGATGGTATGAAATGTTTGATTATCCGTTATATGTATGCTGAATAAATAAATGTAAAAAAGATTGCCTTTGGAAACAAAGAACTCACTACGGATTAGAAAATGGGAGGTTTGTTTTTATTGAGACTCTTCATAAGCAGTAATGAGGTTAGCAACACTGCTTTCGTCCTCTAGCGTATACATGAGCAGAACTTCATCTTTAAATATACCATAATGGGCCAAGTGATCACAAAGGAAACGAAATATAATCTGCACTATGTTGATGTACGGGGAGATGTTCTAACGCCGCCACACGGCACTTACACCAGCTGCAGTGTAGTAACATAAATGCAAAAAAAAGATTGCCTTTGGAAAAAAAAGAACACACTACAGATCAGAAAATGGGTCTCGGTTTTTTGAGACTTTTCATAAGCAGTAATGAGACTAGCAACACTGTTTACGCCCTCTAGCGTATACATGAGCAGAACTCCCTCTTAAAATATACCACTGATAGCCCAATGATCCCAAAGGAAATGAAATATAATCTGCACTTTGTTGATGTACGGGAAGACGTGCCACACGGCACTTACACCAGTGTTGTAAAATAAATGTAAAAAAAAACAACCTCCTATCCTCTATTCTTTGCTTTCTCTTGCAATAATACAACGGTCAATTGCATAAGAGATTGTACACAGTTTAGTGAGGTTCCATCCCAATTTTAGGCCCAGAAACAGTGTATGTAAAAGCGCACACCTTGCATACACTGCATTAACACTCAAATAAATATAAACTCTATGTACCCAGTAAGCATTCTTTATAAATCTACAGCGGGCCGTTATCGGCCCGTCAGGGTAGCTTATAAAGAATGCTAGCTGGGATATATGTTTTCCCCCAAGTAAAATGGATTCATCGCACTCGTTTCATTATATGTTTAGTATTGTATCTTAAACTGCAAAACCTCGCTGTTTGCTATAAATGTATCGATTTGTAGAGCATGCATTTTAAGTTTGCTGCCATTTTTATTTTTTTATTTTTGTTCAACAATTATCGAATGGCTATTGTTGCGTTGGCCATCAAAAATACTCATTCGTGCTTGGTGACAAGAGATTGTTCTATTTGAAGCAACAAGACAAGAAAACAGACACCAAGAATATCGACAGAAACGAGCGCTACATCAGTGCACCGCACAGGTAAACAATGCACGGTTGATAAGCAAAACCATGTAACTCTTCGTCTTTAATGCTGTTTACTGTCTACTTTGCTTAGTGTTCGCTACTAGGCGCAGTCATTATAATGGGCTTTTGAAGCCATACAGCTCTGCTTGCCATGGCAATAGAAAGTAAAAAAAAAGTCTTCTTCTCCAAATGTGTTGAAGGATTTCAATTAAATTTGACAGGGATGTTTTGTAGGAGACTCTCTATCAGATATCTTATGACTGCATGTTTGTGGGCCATTTTGCCTAATATGGCTATAGTTTCAACTAAAATCTTCTCAGAATCTGTTGAAGAATTTTTGCTAAAATTTTACAGGAGTGTTCCTTGAGGGACATTGTATCAGATTACTTCAAGTCATGTTGCTCCGTTGAAAAACAAGACCGCCAGTTTGGCTTGATTGGTTCAAACATACGACCGCCAGTGGGTGGGGCATTTTGCTCGATACACAGCTACGGTACAAACTTCAAAAATCATCCTCTTAGAATCTGCCGTATAGATTTCAATGAATTTTGCATGTATGTTCTTTGAGTGATTCTCTAACAGATTCCACTTACTCCTATTGATCGGTTCAAAAACATGGCCGCCAGTGGGGGAGGCTTATTCATCTTTCATTTGGTCAAAACGCAAGCATCAAGAACCTTCTCCATAGAATGTACTCGATAAATTTTATTAAAATATTCCAGGGCTGTCCTTGAGCTACTTTCTACCAGATTCCTTCAACTCATGTTGATTAGTCGGTCAGCATGACGGGCAGTGGGCGGAGCATTATGGCCGTATAGAGGGTGTGTGCCAACTTCAAAAATCTTCTCCATAGATGATGCCTGATAGATTTATTGAAAGTTTGCATGGATGTCCCTGGAGTAACTCTCTTTCAGACTTCTTCAGGCCATCCATAAATAAACCGAAAACATGATTGCCAGTAATGGACAATCTTTGCACCAATCTAGCCAGGAGAGCATTTGATTATCTCTGGTTTCGCTAAAATGAGAAAATTTATCGGACAGCCAACCTTAAAAAGCAGCTAGTTACTTATAAGGATGGGTATGAAAATCAGAAAACAGAAAGGTTAACGGGTCATTGAACGCGGCTGAAAATTTGCCGAAATGAGCGAATCATCCCAATAAGTACAAACGGGTACAAAACGGCTCATGTGAGCGATACATAACTATCATTGACCTCTTTGTGTGTCCGTCATTAGCAGAAAAATAGTACATAGGACAATAAATTCCATTTTGAAATTGGTTTATTATATATTTTACCTGTCAATAATAGCGACTTCCCTATCAGCCCGTTTGTGAGGTACCCAGAGTTGGCTGTTGTATGCAGGTTTAATCGTAATTGTACATGTTAAAATATATGTAAAAAGAAAATGTTAAATATCACTACACTTAGTGGTGTGTGTTGATAGTAAGCGTGATGCATGTTGGTTCTTTGTTTTGAGGGATTTAGAATATATTCGCTGGCATAAATGTATCGAAATCAATTTTGCCAACGATCTTTCTGCATTTTTAGAAAACAAGTTGACCTTTAAAACAAAAGAGTTTGCTGCCATGCAGAGCAGTCTTTCCTTTTAAAGTTTACACCTCAGATGTTTCATTTTGCGAGTGTGCTCATTGTTCGTTTCTTTTAGAATTTATTTATCATCACAGTAGCTGGTGTTAGTACTGCGTGTCCCGGTACTTCACTATAGTGCAGTTTATATATTCTGGTCCTTTATGATCATTCAGTAGATGATGGTCACTGATGAGGCCTTATTGGCCATACATAGCAAATCTGTCCCAGAAGACTTGACAAACTTGACACTACAGTTGTCTTCATTGTTAAAGCGTGTGCGTTGCCTCCAAGGCCATTCCTTTCAAAATTGACGAATTGAAGCAAAATAATAGTGACCGGCTTATACCTCCCCTGACTGTATCAATTGCCCTTAATATTTTTGGTAACGGTAAGCAAATAGATAGCTGCCTTTCTCATTCTAGCAAACTTTGATAATGTTTTATAGGATGTTAAAATCCGGTTCAGTGAGAAAGATTTCATCTATGTAGGAGAAACGTTCTACGTCACTGCGTATTTAGAAAACACAAGTTCAGATATAAGGACTCTTCAAGCAATTTTATACTGTGAAAGTATTCATTACAATGGACAGCGGGAAAGTCTTCTTAAGAAGAAAGTTATCTCCAAGATTCTTCAACCAGAAAGCGGTACGTAAATAATTGGATAAAAATGATATCACGAGTACAAATAGCTATATAGGTTACGTAGGTCCTATTCCTACAGACACTCGTGGCACATCGGATTTTTACATGTGTAAATAGTCATCACAGTAGACAAAAAATGTCAGTCTGTTTTACTAAATTATTTTCTAGCTGTGACCAGTTCTTCTTATGGCGGTCTTTCAGACCTGGCCTGTTGACATCGCAGTACAACAACAATTGCAACTTAATTTCAACCTCAACGTGATAAAATTTGCCTTCTGACACGTGCGCCCGACGAAGACTCACTAAGCCTGCACAGTCTGAATAAAGTCTTCGTTGTCAGCATGAAGAAACGTTGCATCCCAGGCTGTCCAAAATGTGTCCAGGGACGATTCTGACCAGACCGTGCGAATGCGCGGGCTTATCTGAATCTTCGATAGGCATACATGTCAAAGGTACCTTTTCTCACGCTGAGGCTAATAAAGAAATATTTCGTACCTTGTCGTACCTTGTCTGTATCGTACCTTGTCTGTATCAATAAACATCCCTACCTGAGACAGTAACACGAAACCAGCTGACCAAATAACTGCAGCACGTCAAAACGGGACAATTGCAAGTGTGGCCTGCGAAACTATGGAAAAACCTTATTAGACTGCTTTCAAAACCATGATTTTTGCATAATATGAGCCTTTTAAATTCTGTGCATCAAACCACTGATATTTTGGTCAGATTCGTGTGTTAATGCAGTTTGTAAATTGCGCCGTTTATATGCATAAGTTTGCCCCCTGGGGCAAATATACTCCAAGGGCAAACTCGTCATGTAATAGAGCAAACAGCTCACTGGCTATATTTCTTCTATTTCAGAGGATGGCATACAAATAAAACTTAAGGAAAGCAACTACATAGGCAAACTAGCTGAGTTGTTCTTCCTGAGACAGTTTGTGTTTATTCGTATAGAGGAAACCGGCCAAGTTGAAGTCCTCTTTGAAGATTTTATTCTCCAGAAACCTCATCTACAGTTAGAGGTAAGCCTTTTAATATATATATATATATATATATATATATATATATATATATATATATATATATATATATATAGAGGGAGAGAGAGAGAGAGAGAGAGAGAGAGAGAGAGAAATCAAGATAATGAAACAACGACTTTCACCAAGTAGAACAGCTCATATACGACATAATATTACTCGATGATCGACAGGTCACCAATGTTTACTATTCGCACATAAAACATCATAGACTAGAAGCCTTAAAGACAAACACCCTTCAACCAATAATATTTGGAAAAAAAATACAAACAATTAAAACATTGCAGTTTGGTGACCAATTTGTTCAAATCGTTCATAATATATTAATGAGATTACTGGGCGTTGTCATGGAAGCCAGCACTTTTCTGAGTTGGTGACATCATAGCCTACTAATTGAATATGCAAAATCTAAATAAATCACATCTGCAACTAAAAGCGTATTGCTATTTATCTGTAAACATGTATATAATAAGTAGTAAGTACATTACACTCATGTGTATGCATGTTCAAAACTTTCGAAACTGCACAAACGGCTGTAAAATAAAGGGGACTATGGTTTAACAAAAAAGGCCCTATCTTTAAAAATATAGCTATTATAGATAAACTGACTCATTATACTGAGAGCAAATGTAGGACAACGTGAGCAAATTATCTGTATGTCGAATGCAATTGGCGCAATCTTAAATCAGCATCCGCACAGTTCCATCAGGGCCTTCTCTTCGGTATTTAGTAAATTATTGTAGACTGACTAGACTTTCCCACACTATATAATGGAAGAGTCCAATTTCAATTTAAGGTATGTCCGGCTATGAGATTTAGATGTTCCTAGAACAAATGGTTAAAATATTTGCAAATAGCGGAGACCCTGATCAGACGCCGCGTTTGCGGCGTCTGATCTGGGTCTGCACTGTTTGCTAGTTACCCATTTAGGGTCTCCAGACTACAATGGGTTAAGAGTCCAAGGGTTCTGTAAGCGAATAGAGAATTGCATAATTGATCGGTGTTTGTACATCCTGCATATGAATGAAGGGTTCTTTTCTCATATTATGCGGCATAGCTCTAGATAATAGTGGCTGTCAGGTACAGTAGATGTGTTTCTTATTTCTCCACAAAAGTCTGTATTGTGTATACTTATTGGAAGCGCTTTGACGCGGCGCTTTTGATGAGTACTACAACATATCTTTTCGTGGGGAAATCAGAAAGCATATCATTAAATTTTAATTTTGAAAGCATGGACGTTGTCTAATGCTCTATATGCCTCAGTTAGTATGTTTTACTCGAAATGTCATTTAATGATGTAATATAATAATATATGTGTTTTATAGGCAGATGAACAAATTACAAAAGGCGTTAATTTCCAAGTAAAGGTGAAGTTTAAAAATCCTCTACAAAGATCGTTGACACAGTGTTCATTAAGCATCGAGGGAGTAGGAATCGAGTCCATGTTATATATTAGAAACTTCGAGTAAGTGTATTTAGAATGTAGGTATAAATGTACAGATATCTATAAGCGGCGTCTTTCAAAAATGGCCTTTCACTCATACGCTGAGGGTAATACTCCTTCGTTTGCGCGCAGTCTAATGTGCGCATTTGCCAATTCCTTACATAACCATCAGACAGAAAGAAATATTTTAGACACTTTACCAATTAACCGAATGACATTGTCTCATTTTAGGATAAAATTATAAATACTTTAGTTACACAGTCACAAAGCACAGTCTTCTCAAGTCACCGAAATAATAAGATATCTGGAACAAACAATGATAAAATACTACGGCAGAGTTGCAACAATAATCGATATACAGTGAACCCTGTTTATACAGACATCCCTCTCATTACCAACACTCGATACAACGACAAAATTCGTGATAATGACAAATGGACTGTCACGAAACCTTTGTTTAAGAGGTAACACTTAGTCACAAATTATTCAAAAATATTATAAACAAAGAAGAACTGTGCCGGCCTCGGTGGCTCAGTTGGATGAGCCGTCCGACGAGACCAGGAGGTCGTGGGTTCAACCCCCGTCGAGGTCGGCAACATTCTTTCGTGGAGATTGACCATGAAATATCTTCTACGGTCATTCTCTCCCTTCCGCTGATTCAAGAAGGGCAGGTGTCAGTTTCTGGCGTAAGAATGCGCACAATACTGGTTAACCGCTTAGAGGACAAAGCCTGCCCAGTAAACGTGTGGTTAGGTAAACTGACCGCGCTCGACATGACCCCACTGGGTTGACTGGGCCGTAAAACCTCAACACAAACAAACAAAGAAGAACTGCAACAGAATAACCGCTTTGGAACGGTCAGCATGAAGAACTACTGGAGGAGGGATGTGTGCTTATTGTTGTAGTTAAAACAACAACAACAACAAACACTTATGCCTGTGATACAGAGGCTCCGCTTCTAAATATAAATTTATAAATAGCTAATGAACAGATAAAATATGGTCTAAAATGTATGGTAATCAGGATAACTTTGATTTTTATGGTTTTCCTTTTTATTTGGATGGTGACTGCCCACATGCTACATTGTAAAATCTGTGCTTATATGTTTCTTAACTTACTGGTTTCTCTAGATCATCTAGTCAAGCCAGTGCCTTCTATAAACGTTTAACTGCTAAACTTTTAAAACAGAGGTACCGGTGTGAAAACCCGCATAAAACATTTTCTGGATTCTATCGCCGTCATTCGGAATGTATTTTCAAAACTAACGTCGGCTTGAAAACATTTCAGGTCTATCGAGACCCGAATTTTAGACAGTCTATAATTCAGAAAGATATTTGATATCACTACTTTTTCAGAAAAAAATGAAGACAATTGTCAATCATTATAAAAAAGGTATTGAAAACTGTAGGTGATGGGGGAAACTGCATGCATTGTTGTTAACCTTGTTATGATTGATTACTTTGCTCCCATCAGATTCAATGACGCGTTCTTCGTTAGTCTGTTTCGGAAGGCATGAACCAAATTATTGCTATCTATAGTAGAATCCATTGTGATCCAACATGTGGTTTACTTTTGAACTGGCTTCATAATACCATTCAGCCATCTACAGTCGAACTTCAACGACTCGAACATCTTTGGAACCATAGTAAATTGATCGAGACGGGTAGTTCGAGCCACAGAGTGTTATTATATTGCCAGGTCAGGAAGCAAATAGAAATAATTTAGGGATTTTTTTTTTCGATTTTCTACACAATAATTGTATGTTGAGTTTACTCCTTAGAATCGTCTCGATGAGTCGATACTAATGAGTACACACAACATATAATTCCTGATAAAATAAGAAAAAAATCCTTAAATATTTTTGTCTTGAGCTATCGGAAGAATTCGTAGGGACTCAAAAACGAGTTCGAATTAGCCATGGTAAACGAGCCATCGGTGTTCGAGCTATTGAGATTCGATTGTACTTTGTTTCAATATAGTATTTTGCTTGTGTTTTACTAAGAGGTTTCACTGATGAAATAGAGAAGCTTATTCAGAATGAAGACATTAGCAATTTCGCGCTTGTAAAGTTGCATGTAAGAGAATAGTTAATAGAAAACAAACCGATAACAATAAGAGTTGTGAGCCAGCGCACGACAAAATCTACATTCAGCCGTGTGCGACCAGCGAAGACTCAGATCAGCCTGCGCATCCACACAGTCTGATCAGAGTCTTCTCTGATTGCATATACCTTCGGCGGCAGCCTCCAGGCTATTAACAGAGGAATATAGAGAACCCTTGCCATACTGGGCAGATATACAGGCTGATCTATGTCTTTGCTGGTCACACAGGTCTTATTGTAGATTTTGTCGTGCGCGGGCTCTTGTGAAGGCTTAAACTAAACGTGATTAAAGTGTTTACTCTAAGCGACCAGGCACCTTAAAGTTTACTCCTTACCGTTATTGTCCTGATGTATGAACGGTTCCTTTTACTACGTGCTGATATATCTAAACGATTGCTGGATGAGTGACAAACAGTGTAGACCCTAATCAGACGCTCTGATTGGGCTCTACAAAGTTTGCTCAAACCTGTTTGTCCGAATACTTACAATAAACACAGTATACTTTGCAACTGCCTGTATTATCTGTCATATTTACAGGGATATACCAGCAGAATGTGAATGGACTGGCATTGTTAATCTTATGCCGGTCCGTGCCAAATCTCTTCAACTATCAGCGACATTTCATTGTAAGGAATTGCTTGACCTGACTGGGACTTGTGTGGTTCAAGTTGAAAGAGGCGGGACGGAGGAAGAAAATCTTGTTAAAGACGATGGCACTGCTAATGAAATTGAAATACCTGGACTAGATATTCCATAATTGAGCCGGCACAAGTAAAAAGGGCCTTATGGTTTGCCCGGTTTGTGGTTCTTCAAATGCGCATGCGCAGTCCTCTATTTAGGCTACAACATGCTTTCTTGCGTGAAGCTTCCTCAAGGTCTTTACTACATGTCTGTGAACAGCAAAGGCTCTGGCGAAACTGCACTTATGTGCAGGCTTGCCTGAGCCTTTGCTGGTCGCCTATATGATAAGTATCCTTCTCAATATGCTGGCTCAATCATACTAATACTGAAACAGATTGGCCAGACTAAACAGTAAAGACATAGATCAGACGACACAACAAGGAGCAATATGATCATATTTTAAACCCTTGGACAGTCTTCCAGCATGTCATTGATAGATTACCTGGCACTTAAATCGTCTAACAGCACCTATAGCGACAAGGTTATAACGTTCATTTTTGATGCTTAGTAACTATAATACCTTAAGGTCATTCTAATTGTCATTGTAACATTGATGAGTAATACAATAATACACACTTTGTTTTTGGGCCTGTTCAAAAAGACTACACATCCAAACACACACACACACACACACACACACACACACACACACACACACACACACACACACACACACACACACACATACACGGACACAAACACACACGCGCGCACGTGTAGTGTGTGAGAAGGAGGGGAATGATTGGGTGGGTGGGTTTGGGTGTGTTTGTGTATCCAGCAGCACTGACCACAGATGTAATTCCTAGGCTTTTCGAAGTTTACAATCATTCTTTAGGGACAACCAGTGGTCAGATTGCATCATCTCTTTATTCCCTGAGCAATATTAGCGAAAGTCTGTGATCAGTTTGCATCATCACTTTTTTCCCTAAGCAGTATTAGCGAAAGTCTGTGATCAGTTTGCATGATCTCTTTTTTCCCTGAGCAATATTAGCGAAAATCTGTGATCAGTTTGCATCAGCATCCTTTTTTCCCCTGATCAATATTAGCGAAAGTCTGTGATCAATTTGCATCATCTCTTTTTTCCCTGAGCAATATTAGTGAAATTCAAAACATCTGGAATTAGTGTCTATCTCCCAGCGATTTTAGACTATATATATATGTGTGTGTGTGTGTGTGTGTGTGTGTGCGTGTGTGTGCTCTGTGTTCTGGTGCGGTTCCGCTTCTAATATGTACCAGCAACATGTTTTCGAGGACAAAAACTATGCATGTTGATAATCCTTTTAGATAAGGCTGTGTAAGTTATGTCATTCCCTCTATGTAGCATGTTGAAAAGGATGAATACTACATTAAGATATATAAATATAATGTAAAAGATTGGTAGAAATAAGAAAACAAATTGAACCACGCTTGAAAATGCAACAATCGTAAAACGTAAAACATCAAAACATATAAGTATGGTGTAAAAGATTGGTAGACATTAGAAAACAAATTGGAATCGCACTTTAAAATGCAGCAATCGTAAAGGATCTCCTTTGTATAATGGTGTATACCAAATCATGTCCATGTTTTAAACATAATAATTGAGAAGCGCATGACAAAATCTACAAGAAGACCAGTAAAGATACAAATTAACCTGTACATCCACCCAGTTTGCCAAAGGTTCCCGTTTATCCTTCTTTGGATTGTCCAGAGGCTGAAGAAGGCAAATGTGATCAGCGAATACTCTGATCAGACTGCACCAATGTGCAGGCTGATCTGAGTCTTCGGTGGTTGGACAAGTCTTATTGTAGGTTTTGTTGTGCGCTGGCTCAAATATTTATTCGGAGACATGAGCCTCTGCATTACATAGGCATTTAAACGTAATGGCGTATAGGTTTATTTATGCTTTATTGTACATTACACAACAACACCCAAATACAATGAGCCGCCATGTCAGATAACTTAACTTTCAGAGATATGCATTTAGGGAAGATTCAGATCAACCCTGTGCATTAGCGCAATCTGATCAGAATATTCTCTTAGCGCATTTAGAATAGCGAAGAATGAAAAGAAAAAAATCAGACGTTTGGGCGCATATGTCGGAAGGTATCTTTTCTCATCATTACGAAAACATGCCTATTCAAATATATAGAAAAATTCACCTCCAAAAACTGAAAATTTTCAGATAAAAAACTCTGATATTTTTTATAATTCTGCTCAAAACATAGATTGTGGGTACTCGTTAGAACCGCCTCGGCGAGGCGGTTCTAACGAGTACCCACAATCCATGTTTTGAGCAGAAATAAGAAAAATAATATATACCCCTGTAAACCCCAGTTTTTCTATATGAAAGTGGGGTTTAAGGGGGTCAAAATTATAGAGGTATGTTTTCGTGATGTGTGTACGGCTCTTAACCTAAATATTATATGAGCCAGCGTATGACAAATCCTACATTAAGAACTGTGCGACCAGCGAAGAATAAGATCAGCCTGCGCATTCGCACCATCTGATCAGTCTTCGCTGATCGCTTCCAGGTGATCCAACGAGGGATAAGTAGTAGTAGTGGTCATGGTACCCAAGCCGTAATCCAAACTCATAAATCCGTAAACGAATGACGAATCAGAATGTTCAGACCAACAGACATGGACCCCAGAATAAATGGTGTAATCAGGCGTCCGCGGATAGTAAGCATTACTTGGTAAGCAAGCTTCGCCCACCATGCCCTTCATAGGCCTGAACGAAGGAAATGTAGGTAGAAGCATATGTCTGGGATTTTCGGAAGTCTACTTATGGCTCGTCATTGGCAAAAACATCAGAAACAATTCGGAAAACCGCCCCATTGTAGGGATTGACCAGATCATGATGTCTCCCATAGAACTTCTTAAGTGTTGCTACCAGTTTGGTCTTTTGATACCCCTGGCTCAACAATCTTGTAGTGAGCACTTTCCCACGCTTCATGAAGTCCTGATAATTTATATATATGCTCTGGCATAACGGATTAACTGTGAAACGTAAATGCCGGTGCAAAAGGGATATTACTGCTCAGGAATGGAAAGTTAACAATGAGAAAATTGAAGTCATCCCGTTTGTCGTAAAGCCTAGTAGTAAGATTTCCATTGTCAATGCAGAGATAACAATCCAAGTACACATGCATGAGGAGGAGGCTGCAGTCTCCGTTGTTTCCTTTATTTCAAGTTCACGTAAATACATGAATTCCAAATACTCTGCAAATTTTGTGTTTTCAGAGACAATACATCATCTATATATCTGTAGGTGAAATTGAATGGTTGTGCGAAGTGTTTCTTGCCTGCTTTGAGGAGACTTTGTACAAACTCCGCCTCATACGAGTATAAAAACAAGTTGGCAAGCAACGGTGCATAGTTAGCACCCATCGGTATAAAATATCCGTCCGCCGAACTCCACAAAAATATTGTCGATTAGATATTCTAGCATCTTTATGACATCTGCATCTGAGTATTTTAGTGGTGCATCAGAGTGATCCCGAACGAAGTATGTGTCTTTGTAGCCAACGACAACATACCGAAAGCGACGGTTACCATACTTATGGAAGAATTTCTTTTAATTAAAATTTCAATATATCATGAGGAATAGTTGTGTAAAGGGTAGAGAAATCGGAAGACTTTATACTGTTGACGGAAAGAAGAGATTGTGCCTTTAGGTTTTCTAAAAGCTCTTTGGAGTTTTTCAGGATCCACATCTGATTAACACCACTCCTGGCATATGCAGTGTCACAATATTTCTGAAGGCCTTCTTTGACTGCGGTTAGGATCCGTGTTAGAATCTGAGAAAGAGGCTTAGTTGAGCACAGGCGAACCCGCAACATATTTCTGCTTGTACGGATTCTTGTGAAGTCTAGGCATCCAGTACAATTTGGGAAGGTCAATATCTTCCTCTGGAAGGGAAATTCCGAATGCCTGCATCACCGAATGGTGATAAACGAGAACTAAGTGGAAGAATAGGGCGATCCCAGGTTTTGCTGGTTACACAGGTCTTATTGTACGTTTTGTAGTGCGCTGGCTCATATGTTTATGAGCCGCGTCAAGCACAATGAGACCTTACACCTATACGAATCTTACATGTTAAGATCAGCCTATAATTAAGCAGAATTAAATTGGTATTTTTATTTTCATCAGTAAACTACACGAACCAGGTATTATCCAGAGAAAGAGAAATTTTCACACACGCATACACGCACTTTCTTTCTTTTCTCTCTCTCTCTCTCTCTCTCTCTCTCTCTCTCTCTCTCTCTGTCTGTCAGTCACTGTGTGTGTGTCATAGTCTTTGTGTGTTTTTATTTTCAATTTTAATAACGTAACAAATCATAATTTTGCGCCTTGTTCCATAAGTAACTGTAATGTCAATTCAGTTGCCTCTACAGCCGTTCCCCAAGACAGTGCAATGCCGTTTGCTGAATGTCCGTAGTTGTGAACGACCTGCAATGATAACACAATGGGACAGCGAATAACAATAAAGCATTATTGCATAAAAAGCAGTGCCGCACGTTATTAACAGCCGTGCATTAACCGGCGAAAAATCCGTGTATTAACAAGGCAATTCACGCGCTGTTAATGCACGGCTACGCAACTTTCAATATGCTGGTACCGTGGCAACAGAATTGCTGTCGTCACAAGATGTGTACTACCGTGCCTTCGAACGAACATAGTGCGTGGAAATAGCGTTCGCGCGATTTCGGTGGAAAGGCGAAACAAAATAAAGTAAGATATAACGCGAATTGGAACAAATGTTTTCAGTTTTTATGCAATAATAGCGATCGAACATGGTTTTTCAATGCATTAACATTCGCCAGGTCCCTTGGGAGGTGTTGAAAACCGGCCTCGGCCTCGGTTTTCAACACCTCCCACGGGACGTGGCGAATGTTAATGCATGACAAACCATGTTTGATCCCTTTATTAACATATACAATGAAGCAGACGCGTCTTTAAACACAGAGTAAGTGTTACATTGTATCATAACTTATCAAAAAGATATTTTGTTGTTTCAACATACAACACATGAACTTTTAGAAATATACAAAAATAATAATAATAATAATAAATAAATAAAATAATTATAATAATAAAAAGAAGAATAAAACTAAATTCTAGAATTCTGCTAAATTTTTTCTGCAATTTTTCTGTCGCAAACATTGGCTTTAAATGTGCTAAAAGTGTGTCCACGTAACCAATTATTATCACTCTAAATAACTGAAATGTCAACCCTCTTTATACAACGACAAAATTAGCTATAATGATACATGTACTTTGACACAAAACCTTCGCTCGCGAGGTGATAGTTGTTCAGAAATTATACAAGAACATTGTGTTAAATGCTTCAAGAAACATACGTTTTGGCGAGTCTAACAAATACTGAAAATGTATGTTCTATGAGGAAATAAGAAGAAAACAAGATATTTCTTTTACACCATTCTTCTCAATAAGAATTCATTACAACAGCAAATTCATTTTAATTACATCTTTTGGAAAAAATGCTGTCGTTGTAACGAGGTTTCACTGTTCGTATATACATACTCTATACTAGTCTCTCTTTTGACTCTATCTTTTCTATCAGTTTCCCTTTGCGTTTTAAAGGTATATAATCTAGTGTAGCTTATAACGATTTGATAAGTTATATCCCTTAGTGATTGTTTCTATAGTAAAACAGTGAAAAGGGATTACAGGGACAAATACAGTTACAGGAAGTGATGAAGAATGACAAAAAAGAAAACAAATGCAGAAACGACTGTAGCCAGTCTAACTCTATATTTAAGGATTCAAAGTTTCTTCATGCGACAAACGAAGACTCTGATCAGACTGCGTGGCTGCGTAGGCTGATAAGAGTCCTCGTTGGGCGCACATGTCAGAAGGTACGTTTACACACATTTCGGCTCATGTTGGAATGTATAGACTTATTCACATACGGATAGACCAAACAATATTTCCTAATTCCAAACAACACAGACATATAGGTCAAGTGTGCATCCCTGTGCTAGACAATATCTATATACGTCAACGCATGACAAAACCTACAATAAGCTATGTGACCAGCAAAGACTCCAATCAGCCTGTACATTCACTCAGTATGGCAAGGGTTCTATATCCCTCTTTGGATGGCAAAGATTCTGTAGAAGGCACATGCGATCAGCGAATACACTGATCAGACTGCGGGGATGCGCAGGCTGATCTGAGACTTCGTTGGTCGCACTTATTGTAGGTTAATTTGTGCGCTGGCGCATAGATTGAGGAAACTGACTAGCAATGGACCATATACAATGTCTGAACGTTTCATGATTATAATATATGCACAAGAGAAACGATGGAATTTCCAAATTGAGTATAGAAGTTGTCCAGGAAGAGCGATAATCACAGAACACAGCCGACCAAGGACAACCAAAAAGAAAAGAAACAAACCAAGACCTACCGTATGCAATCATTAAACCAAAGCTTAGCAACTAACTCCTATAATGTTGAACATGGTCTACTACACACAACAATAAGGCACGATTTATTTATTTATTCCCCGCAGGGAGTACATGTAGCCATGCAAGCAACAAATAATACCAGAACCATCGCCTTTGAACGACGAGTAGTAAAACTTATCTCGGAATTTAAATCAAGTTGACTGGCAACTTGATTATACAATAGTTTTGTTATTACAAGTATTGTAAGGAGTTTTTGTAGCCAAAACATCTCATCCAATGTGAACTGCATACATTAAGATCAGCCTGCAGAGAATACATGGATTCAGGTCGTACATGTCCTTATAATCCACACATATTCTTCCACATATCTGCATGAAGGATAATAGTAACTACTGCGAAGAATAAGAGTAATTATGAAATGTGAAAACTTAAATATCATATGACTTTAAGACTGCTGTGAGCTCCAAAAGTAAGCAGCTAACACGTACGAGGTCTCCAAAGTGTCCCCACGTCATATAGTAGACATAGTATAGAAAATATCAAGGAAAGAGCCACTATCACAAAAGATAACAATGACACCAAGAGGAAGAGCAAACAAACGGTTGGATTAACCAGCGATATTACTGGCAGAACGAACAATAACATGAACGGCATATATGATGTATTATTACCCCACCTACTACAGGAGAAGTTATATTTTTTAAAAGCATTTTTGACTATCTAACGCATTTTTTACCTGTGAAAAAAGCCAGCAAGATGGAACCGGTTCTCATATATTTAACTATCTACCGTTCACGTCAATTACCTAGCAACTTCACCTGTGATAAAAGTCAGCCAGTTTGAAACGTTCTCAGAGAAGTATCACTCGGACTCTTATTTTGAACTAACTCCCGCTCACGAGATCAAAAAGTTACCAGTGTTTATTGCTTGTAGCAATCAAAAGGAAACATTTCCTTTAAAATGTGAGTTTGGTAATAAAGCAACTAGTTCATACTTTTGTGGGCGACAGTCAAAACTATCAGCCCCGAGGGTATGTGGACCACCTGATGAACTTATTCATCAGGTGGTCCACAGCACCTTAGGGCTGATAGTGTTTACTGTCGATACCTTTCTGGGCGATAGTCAAAGTTATCAGCTCCGAGGTGCAGTGGGCCACCCGATGAACTAGTTTATCAGGTGGTTCACAGCACCTCAGTGCTAATAGTTTTGACTATCCATACCTTTCTGTGCGACAGTCAAAACTATCAGCCTCGAGGTGCTGTGGACCACCTGATGATCTAAGTCATCAGGTGGTTCACAGCATCTCGGGGCTGATAGTTTTGACTGTCGATACCTTTCTGGGCGATAGTCAAAACTATCAGCTCCGAGGTGCAGTGGACCACCTGATGAAGTAGTTTATCAGGTGGTTCTCAGCACCTCGGGGCTGATGGTTTTTACTGTCCATACCTTTCGTGGCGACAGTCAAAACTATCATCCCCGAGGTGCAGTGCACCACCTGATGAACTAGTTTATCAGGTGGTCCACTGCACCTCGAGGCTGATAGTTTTGACTGTCCATACCTTTCTGGGCGATAGTCAAACCTATCAGCCCCGAGGTGCAGTGAACCACCTGATGAACTAGTTTATGAAGTGGTTCACAGCACCTCAGAGCTAACAGTTTTGACTGTCCATACCTTTCTGGGCGAAAGTCAAAACTATCAGCCCCTAGGTGCAGTGGACCAACTAGTTCATCAGGTGGTCCACTGCACCTCGGGGCTGATAGTTTTGACTGTCACCGGGAAAGGTAGGGAAAAGGTGCGTAATATAGCAACCTTGTAATGGCATTATGTGAAATCGGATAAACGTTTGCTAATTTACTTTCTAATAAAGTTTATTATTTGGTTTCTAGTAGAAACCTTGTATATCTGGTAACGGTTATTATTTGCCGTATAGTAGATAGCGTGCTCTATCTCTGATAAGATTTAATATTTCATTTCTAGTATGTAGGATATTTAATTTAGCCGCATCGTTAGAAAACGTACCTTCTGACATGTTTGTCCACTTAAGACTCAAATCAGTTTGCGCTTCCGCATTGCTTGATCAGAATCTTCGTTGTCCACATGAAAAACGAATTGCATCCAAGATATCTAAAATAAGCCCAATAAGATTCTGATAAGGCTTTACGCATTACGAAAAAAATCCTATTCAAATATATTGAAAATTTCACCACCAAAAATTATAAAATTTCAGATAAAACATTCTGATATTTTTCATATTTCAGCTCAAAACATAGAATGCGGGTACTTGTTTGAACCGCCTCGGCGAGGCGGTTCTAATGAGTACCCACAATCTATGTTTGCCGATGCTGTTCTAACGAGTATCCACACTCTATGTTTTGAGCAGAAATAAGAAAAATAATGTATACCCCTGAAAACCCCAGTTTCACTATATGAAAACGGGGTTTAAGGGGGTCAAAATTATATAGGTTTGTCTTCGTGATGGAATGTGTAGGCTTATCTCATTCATCGCTGGGTACACATGTCCGACGGTACGTATTCTGACGTTGTGGCTCTAATAGAGTTTCTTCGAAGCTGTGCTCATAATTTTATGAACATACCTTTAATGATCCCTTTGGGAAGTGTACCGTTTCCTTAGCTACCCTTATTTCGTCGCGACTTGGTCTCAAGCCAATCCACTCGTGGTCAATTACTGCATCCTATAATTAAAAAAAAAAGTCATTAAAATATTTTTACTTCTGCAAAACACAAATAATGTACTTACTACTATCCAAAATCGCCCAACAACATTTGCTTTGCAGATTGGGCCTAAATACTCAGCCTAGATTGTAAGCCAAACAAAAGGCATTTGGTATTAAAATGGATTATGTACTGTAAGCCACTTTAGATAAACGTTAAATAAGTTTCACATATACCGATAATTACTCCACTAAACCGTGATTTGAAAATGGATGGATGGAGAAGAGAGAGATGTTCCTCTATTTTTCAAAGGTCACCTTTGTAGCAGAAGAAAATGTGTGTTCCTGGTATGCAGACCCATTCAACAAATGTATTCTATACATATGACTAGCATTATGCTTTCAGTCTCAGAAAGGATTAATTTATGACTAGTTAACGTTTTTATTCCTGAGTTTCTGCAATAGAATCTTCCTTCAAGTTTGGACACACCCATTGTTTGCTAGGTGGAATATCAGTCGAAACTCTAGACCAGAAAGGCAAACAATAAGAACCGTCTCTTCTGAATCTACATTGTTTGCAGTATTCATTTTGGTTTACCAGGCTGATAGAATTAAGTGTGTTTCTAAATCTATTCGTGCTCTGTGTAAGCGAAATAATTTACAATTAATTCTCTTTCTACCGACACTTGATACAAAGACAATGATAATTTGACTGGCATGAAACCTTCGTTCAAGATGTGACAGAAATTAAGCAAGAACACTGTATTTAATACTAGAAGAAACATTCTTCAATGAGGCGATTTTTACAATTATCCAAAAAAAATGTATTGGTTGTAACGAGGGTCACTTTTGTACTTGTATCTTCGAATTACATTATTTGTACCTTCGAATTAATCTGATCGTTTTTGCTACCTAAATCGTTTACACAAAAATCATTGTTCAAATGCACCTAATTTTACTTGATTCTCTCTCTCTCTGTGTGTGTGTGTGTGTGTGTGTGTGTGTGTGTGTGTGTGTTTTTTCACAAAGGACGCATATTATGTACAGCTTTTGATGGTATTTCGCTCATGCACTTTCACTTGTACCTTTAAACTTGGTACCAGCCTTTTACATCTTGCTAGAATATCCTCGGTGTCTCGGAGAAGGACTTCCGTATCCTCTCTGTCCTTTTGTTTTAACCCACCGAGAGCAACAAGATTTTCACTGAAAGCAACAATTATACACTCATAAAAAATGTACATAGTATTTTCTGATAAAGAACAGGTTTAGTATACATCTATTACACTTTATGGAAATGTGTTTCTCCTCGGAAAATATACGTATTGTCACTACTAAGGTAAAATGAAACAAAACAGCGCATTACCCCTCCATGAAAAATAGCGGACTTGTAAAAAGGTTACGTTTATTAAAACATATATGGGTCGCTTCAAGCGAAAAAGTTCCTTGTAGCATGCGCAAAATGTGTGGATTCACATTATCCTGCGTATGTGCAAAGTCTCACCCGGTCATTTGCTTTCCATTGAAATATCTATAGCATCCAATGATTTTGTTTGCGGACAGCGGAGTCCCTGATGGGACTAAGCAGATGCGCAGGAAAATCGAGTTTCGCTTAAGCCGGCGCAAGTGGGTGTATGCAGCCATATGAATGGTCCAAATGTAACTGAAACTTCGATTTTCAGGTTTTCGGATTTTTGGAGTTTCCAAGCGTATATTTATACCTTTTATTTGTTAAGTGTGAATTTACTTATTTCCTGGGATAGACATGTTTATTTAAAAAACATAAGTGAAGATAAATAGTAGTGAACATTGCCATGGTAACATTGTAAAGGGTATAGTTACCGGAGACTATAATAAGTTTGTCAGATTTACTAAAATATTCTTAACTGTAAATTAGAAATAGAATCATCCAACTACTATCAGTATTAATGCCAGTAACATATACTCCAAAGCGTGAGAAAACGTACCTGATGACATGTGCGCCCAACGAACCAAATCAACCTGCACTTCTGCGCAGTTTTGTCAGAGTCTTCATTTGTCCGCATGAAGAAACTTCGCAAACAGATCTGAATATTCGCTAAGCACATACGTCTGAAGGTACGTTTTGGGCGTTGTGGATCAGTTATGAGAGCACCAATTTGATGCGCAACGCACAAAAAGGGCCATTATGCAATTTACGGGCAACGCAGGCCCAGAGAAGCGCAGGCCCATCAGGGCTTTCGTTGCCCACAATCAGAATCAATTGATACTGTATTATACAGTATAACCTCAATGGCTCGAACACGGATGGCTCGTTTACCGTAGATGATTCGAACTCGTTTTTCAGTCCCTACAAAATTCTTCCAAGAGCTCAAGAAAACAAATATTTAGGAATTTTTTCTTATTTTATCATGGCATGGTATGTTGTGTGTACTCATTAGAATCGCCTCATCGAGGCGATTCTAATGAGTACACTGAACATGCAATCGTTGTGTAGAAAATCGAAAAGATTTCCCGAAATTATCGCTATTTGCTTCCTGAACAGGTGCCATGATTAACCTTCAGTGGCTCGAACTACCCATGTCTCAAACAAATTTCCATGGTCCCCAAGATGTTCGAGCCATTGAGGTTCGCCTGTATGTCGACTAACAAAAATGTCCACAGTAGACTGTACGGATGTGCAGGGTCATCTGGACCTTCACTGTTCGATATGGCATAATGGCCATGTTTTATATCGAACATGTGACCCTACAACAGGAAAGATATACGGCTGCATTTTTGTATATATATAGAGCGTGGGTATTGGTTCATATAAAGCCGCTGTATAGTAATGCTAAACTAATTGCATTTTTGAGAAACGCATGCATTTTGCATGATAATGGTTAAGAGTTTTGCCAAGCAACTGTGTTCCATTAAGGGTATAGCATACATGTATACTATATAGTTACACATAAAATATGTCCAATACACCCAGATCGCGGTAAATTAATTTGTGCAGTTGATGTCTGAATATAAATTAGTACTGATTGTGTAAAATTCTTGAACGGCGTGTATTTTATGAACTTTTGATGAACATTTTAGTTTGCGGAAATTTGGACATTTATTATTTTTGGTCCTCATACATTCTTACCCAGTATAGTTCTCAAAAAAGTTTTGAAAGTAATGATATAAAGTAATGCGGGGTGATTCCCCTCAGCATTCACAAGTTTAAGACTTACATAAGTACAATGGGGGTGGTTGGTGAGGCAAAGGTGTCGTGTATCGTACGTCATCGGGGCGTCCAACTGAGATTGACTTACAGTTGGGCAAGGCGCCAGGTAAGTGTAGGGGGGGATGGTTTTATTTTTTCTGTTTCTTCACTTTCATTCATTTTCGTCTTTCTCCCCTTTCCATCTCTTTTATCGCCTCTCTTTCTCCATTTCCCTGGGAGACGACACAAAATGACCCACAAGGGTTGATATGCCGTTGAACCCAAACACAATCAGTCAATACGTGTTCTATACGAATTTGTTTATCAAAAAACACAAACGATTGCCCGAAAAATATCTGGTAAAAATTTAAAATGTGTTATTCAAACTAGTGACATAACAGTTGCAGGCAAACGTTTTATTAGATGTTTACTGTAGCGGCAATATTGGACGAAATGTTGAACATTCTTTGTTTAAATCTATTTCTGCATACCTTCTTATAAAGGCTATAGAAAACGGTAGAGGGTTTAGTTGAAATGCAGTTTGCATGCGAAATAAAAAAGAAAAAAGTTCAGAAAAAAAGTCCAGGGAGTGCCACAATCACAAGCCGCAGCCCTTCCCAGACACCAAGAGGAAGAGGAAACAGACAAAACCAAACAAGCGCAATCGAACAAACGTACGAAAAGCACTAAGCTCTCTTCCCCAAGCGAGATAATTGCAATGCTTAAAGGACTGAAAAATACAAAATCAAAATAACTCAAGGCAAGACTTAAAACAAATCGCCTCGTAGAATGAACTACAAAGCAACAAAGAGTAAGACTAACAGCGGGACCACCGCCTTAGAACGTCAATAGAATAAATCACCGTGGGGTGGCTGTTGGGTGGGCGGGGGGGGGGGGGGGGTTAAAGCACTTTTACTGCCGACTAAATTCACCCCGGGTCCCGATGCTTAATACAGAAATACATAAAAGAATCGATTCGCATAAAGGCTGCCAGCTCAGTCAATGCGTCAAAGCAAAAGCATAAAAATCAAATTAATGCACTATAATAAACAAAGTTGAGATGTCGTGGCTAATTCTACTGTGTGACACAGTAAATTAAAACCAATAGTTGAACCGCGGCGGGCCAAAGACATATCGTCAATTTAAAAAAAATGACACCAGACAGGAAAAAGGGATACTCTTCCTTAAAAGCGGAAAACAACCGGGGTGTCTCAAATGATGTCATGTTTGCATATGCGTATGAAAAAATAAACATTCTGCTTTCTGTTTTGAGCAGATTTTTCTTTCTTTCTTACGATTTTAACATGATTATACAAGGTTTTGTGTACTTAGAATTTATTAAGTATCAACTGGGCCTCCACAGAAACGAGCATGTTTTCGCGTAAAGCAATATATGCACATCGCTATACAGTTGTTTTATACAAAGACATGCCCAGGCTTTCTTCCTACATCAAAATAAGTTGTATATCTTTCCGATGCTAGGGTTAGCTAAAATTGAGTACGTGAGTACGTACTAAATGGCTATGACAGCGGTAAGAAAAAAAAATCAGTAAGAGAAATGTCTAGGGAGTGACACAATCACAAACCGCAGCCCTTCCCAGACACTAAGAGGAAGAGGAAACCGACAAATCCAAACAAGCACAAATCGAACAAACGTATGAAAAGCACTAAGATTAGCTCTCTCTTCTCCAAGCGAGGTAATCGCAATGCTAAAAGGACTGAAAAATACAAGAACAAAATGACACAAAGTAAGACATAAAACAACTCGCCTCGTAGAATAAACCACAAAGCAACAAAGAGTAACACTAACACCAGGACCATGGCCTTAGACCGGTCAGCAGTTAACCACCGGGGGTTTAAAGCACTGTTACAGCTGACCAACTTCACCTTGGGTCCTTATGCTACTCTTAATTCAGAAATACATAAAAATTCGGTTCACATACAGGCTCCCAACTCAGTCAATGCATCAAAGCGAAAACATAAAAATCAAATTAATCACTTTAATAAACAAAGACGAGTACTCATGGCTAATTTGACTGTATGTCAGAATAAATGAAAACCAATAGTTGAACCACGGCGGGCCAAGCTAAAGACGTATCGTCAAGCCCCAACCCACTGGTTAAAGTTTTACGAAGAGGCCGTCATTGAGTCTGAGGCCCGAACCGCCGTCGTGCAATTAAAAAGTGAAGCATAGCCATAAATAATGATTGGGTTGACAACTAGGCATGAAGTCTGCCGCATAATATCCAGGCTATAGCCAATTCTTTTATAACAGTATATAAGTTTTCTGAATTGCCCCGAAAAATTAGATTTTCCTACATTTTTTCTAAATCTGTACACTAAGTCACCGTAAAATTCTGGTTCCTATATACCTTGATGCAGAAGTGTTTTCAGACTGACGCTATATTTGTCTACCAAAGCACTGTGTCTGCGATAAAAATTTCGAAAACGCCTTACGAAGTTTAAAATAACGTTAACCCTGCCTAAGACGTTTGGCAGTAAGGACTTTATTACGGTAGTTAAAGTCACTAAGATTTGAAGAAGCTCTGGCGAATCTAATAAGTTGAGATATGTATACCCCATATGAGGTTCGCCAGGGGACATCGCCATCCAGGAAAGGGAAAATGTCAAAATCAAAATCGCCCCGTTTATCATAATGTTTGGTGGTAACTGTACCATTAGGTATACATAGATTCAAATCGAAAAAAGGTGCCTCGGTATCGGAAGAATTTGCTCTATTTAATTGGAGTTCTATAGGGTACACGCGGTCCACCATTCGGTCAAAGTAAATATTGTCAATATTTAATAAATCATCAAGGTATCTTAAACTTCAAGTTGAAAACCTCAATAATGTCAGCCTGATTCCAAACTGGCAAAAAGACACACGTCTCGTTTAGCAAAATCATTATTACATTTGAACATGTTCTTATATTAGGAAACCTACAAAATATGAACTCTCCGTACATTGGCATTATAAGTGTGAGGTCTTCTGTGTAGATCCATTGCTTTATCCATGGTGCCCTCACCTTTGTAGAACAAAACGAAAATTGCAATTACATGTGAGTCATGAAACCAACATGAAAACCAGGCTACGTCATGGCGATATTTGTAATATGATTACAAATGGTTAGTCACATTCAGATAAAACAAAATGCAAACAAAGCGTGTACTATCGAACTGGTCTCGTTAACTTTCTGTCAGTGTAGAGTAGTATAAGAAATTAACCTTTCAATATGGTTACTTTATATATATAATTATTTATTCCAAAACATCCTTTTATGAAGAAGTAGTTGCTACTGAACTGATTCTGAGTGTGATTTATTTTCCTTTAGCAGAAATGAAGCCAGCATTCGCATGTCTGATTGCTCATTAGCGTTCGCCAACGTATTCTTAATTACTAACTGTTTAGTGCAATGAATTAGATAGACATGTAGTCGTATTGTTTCATTTGGCTTCAAACTTGGTCCGAGTTATCAAAATTCAATGTATGTATAAACATAGAAAACGCCAAGGGACGTTTTTGAAGGCGCAATTACTTATCGTATTTACATAAAACAACACACCGATTGCTAAAAACTATAACCTAAATATTTTAATTTTACCTACCCTAATTAAGTGGCCTCGGGTCGGATACACGTTCGTATCATTTAGTAACTCCCTACTTCCTAGCCCCGTGCAGTTAACTACTACGTCATACAAGCCTACAAACTGCAAAGAAAACATGCATTTTGCTCCATGGATAAAACAATGACAAAGAACCAGGTATCACATATGTTGTAATCCAATCGAAACCTTCATTACTTTATCGGTGTACATATGGAAAACAAATCTGTGTCTGTTTCTCAGTCTATCTGTCTCTGCTTCTCCTTTCTCTGTGTGTTTGTGTGTTTTCTCCATATGCATCTCCCTGGCGCACTCTTTTAAGCAACCTTTCTTTAGTAGTCCGTTCCTGATGTTATTTACATCAATAAGGATAGCAAATGCTGATAAGTCTGAAACACTGCTGGAAGAGTGGCAAACAGCGAAGGTCCTGATGGGGTGCCGCGTTTTGTAGCGTCTTATCTGGGTCCACGCTGTTTGTACAGACCTGTTTGTCCGCATATCTTTGGTTAATCCATTGTCTTTGTTTGATGACCCGTAGCATTGTTTTGAATCATCAGGGTGTGCATTACGAAACATTCCATACATTGTTTAACGTGTCATTTATGTTTGACACTTCACATCACTTTTGCTCTAAATCCTAATTTAATTGTCACATTGTTTGAATAAGCAGAGGAAATACTTGCTAGAAATGTACGTGTAATAATGGCTTTTGGAACAATTCGAAACAACAGTCACTCGTTACAGAAAACAACAAGACCTGTCGCCAGGTAGGATAGCACGCCTGAACTCGCGCTTGTCAATCAAATAAACAAATGATGAGGTCCTAAAATTTTGACGTAAAATTTGAATATGAAAATTCTAAGTCTGTGACCTTGACCTTGAAATGACTTAGAGTGGTGGTGATGGTACTGCGCAAAAGTTTGGACCGATATGTATAATCATACCAAAGATGAATCAAAACGGTGATAAATTTAAGAACAAATGAGGTCTTAAAATCTTAAGTTTAACGAAAATTTTAACATTTGTAGACGCCAACGCCGACGCCGAGGGTAGTACAGTACCTCTCCATGAACGTTGTTCAGGCGAGCTAAAACGATACAGCATGCACGTTCTACGGTCAACAACATGCCACATTGTTAACCTAACTATTGTTTATAACTTTGCTTCCCTGTTTTATTGCATAATTGTGACTTAGACTGAAATACGACTGCTTCTTCTGTGTGACTCAGAAGATTGATGCCCGGATATCGATGTATTTGTGCCGTCCTATTTATGGTTTCCTTTCCCTTTGACTTCAGCCATCAAGTCCTCTACTTTGTGTTAGTGATTCTATGTTAGTCCTGTGTTGTTGCATAGATGCGTTCAAGGATCCAAAGGCGGAAGGAAATCCTACTAGTACTTTGATGTAGTTATATTAGAACTTATGGAGATGTTTCGCGCAAGTAAAAGTAGTTTAAGCGCTTCTCTCATTCGTTTTCCCACTTTTCATATTTCTTGGGGAGGCTTTGCAACGGGATTGTGGCCTTTTCTTTTTCGGTAATGGTATATTTATTAAAGAACGGTTCATTATACTCTGCCAAATGAAAATATTATGATGTGATCAATTACTCTTAATTTAGGATATATTTACCTCAGACAAATTCTCAACTTTCCGTTTCACAATATTTCCGCCTCTGTCTTTGAACCTTCAATGACACAAAGCTTTTTTGTTATGATAGCATCAGTGGCAAGCTCTTGTGCTTTTAAAAACGAGATATATCTTTTATTATGTGGAAATAATTAAGTAAAATATACTTTGTATCTATTTTGTGATTCAGTACAATCATATGAGCAATTTAATCAGATTTGTAGAATGGACAATGTTTATATAGTCAATTTCATTTCGGCTGATATTATCTAGTATGGTATTGGCATCCTTAGAAACAATATGAAGCGGAGAAAAAAAAGGTGAACGCCCATAGTTTTATTCTATGTTTAACATTTTTTATGATGTTTAGACACATATTGCGAAAGATTTTTATATCTCCAACCTAATCCAATTACAATGATACAACATTTGATGTAGTTGATATAATATGCTGAGTACTTAATACCTTTTAGTTAACCATGGAAGATATTTGCCTTGATATATTATAAACGTTGTCACTTGATAACCATACCTGGAAACAGAGGCGTAAAACATAAATAGTTTTAAACGCGATCGCCATCTCCCTTAGGTTGTTTCATTGGGCGGCGCCAAGTGAAAAGGTGCCTTTGATCATGCACACATATGCGCAGATTCAGATTATCCTGCACACCGCAAACTATCATACGGGCCTTGGTTCTGCATTAATACATTCTGTAGTATCCAATTATTCTGTTAGCGGAAAGTGAAGGCCCTGATCAAACTGTGTGCAAAGCACATGCTGATCTGGGCCTTCGCTGTCCACATATTCCCGAAGAGACATTTTAGCATGGCGAGGCTCATTTACTGAAATGCAGTAAACGCCATTAAATAAATCAATTCGAGTGTTTGTATTTTGTAATAAAAGGCAAATGATGAGAGTTTTTCTCGAGCTTTTACCATTGGAGAACGTTTGCTACAATTTGATAAATAAAATGACGCAAACATGTAAAAATGCTATATTTTCACTTTGCATACGTCTGTGTGCATTATATCTTGTGAACAAGTACTTCTTAATTTAATATTCTCTGTTTAAAACGAAAATATTTGTTATTATGTTTATTTCTTTCCAGAAAAAAGAAATTTGACATACATGCACATAGACTCTTTAGACCAAGGGACAATTTGTATGCCACGAGAAATCCTAATTGCTAGGAAAGTAAGAAATACATGTTCAAACCGTTGCCTGCCGAACATTTTACAAATCATGTCGCAAGTTAATTTATGTTTGTTCTGTTTAACGCAGTTAGAAAGATTTGGACCTGGTAATTTAAATCATATACGTTGACAAACGTGTTATTTAACTGTTTGACATTGTTTGCATCATTTGCAATCACATTGTTCTAATAGAAATTTGTTTTCAATTTTACTGTCTAATTAACACGCGAATAATTTTTTTTTTTTTTTTTTTTTTTTTTTTTTTTTTTTTTTTTTCTTTTTTTTTTTGTTTGTTTGTTTGTTTTACTATATGTTACTTATATATGTAACTGTGAAAGTATGTGTTAACACCTGAAATTATTTGGATAATGTTTCTTAAATATATTTAATAAAATAAAAACTGTAACATCCTTGTATATTTATCATCTGGTAAAAGAAAACAAATATGGGAGCAATGGCACATTGATGCAATGTCTGGACTTTTTTATTACAGAGTTCAGATATTTCGTATTTGTATATTAGTTAAGACTCTTTTATCTCTCATGCTTTATGTGCTTGTAAACTAAAGATTTGCGAGTATATTTAAAATTTGGAATCAATTCTGTGCTGACTCACCAAATATGCTTGCTTGTTAAGAAATTATAGAAAAGTTTCCTAAACTATATCTGAGGTTTTGTTTGTCTGTTTCCTCTTCCTTTCGGTATCTGGGAAGAGCTGTGGCTTGTGAATGTGGCACTCCCTGGACTTTTCTCTTACTTTTTTTTAAACAAAAGAAATGCTTAATTGTTTAGGTTTGAGCCACCCTCAAACTCACTTTTTACAGCATAGGAACGGTAATGTGATGTTAAATGATGTTTGAAGTACATATTAGGTATATTTAGACTACTTACTTGTATTCTTGATCTAAATTTCGTTTCTTCAGTTCATCGTCCGATAGTTGTCTATAACCGAATACCATATCCTTATACAAAGGATCCTACAAAGCGTGAAATTTAACGACGTCTCAGAACTGAACGAGAAAATGTTTCTATCAAATAAAGATTAGAGTAAGTGTAGGAATTGCAAAAGTAAAATGGAATATTAATGCATGTATTCATTTGATTAATTTAAGTTGTTATGGTGTGTATGTGACAATTACTCTATGTTATTTGTATGATTGATCAAATTTGTTAATAGCAAATGTGGAATAACGACCAAAAACTAGTTACTGATATATAGTAACAGAAGATATGTTGCTTTGTGGTTCATTCTACGAGGCGATTTGTTTTATGTCTTACCTTGTGTTATTTTGTTCTTGTGTTTTTCAGCCCTTTTAGCATTGCGATTACCTCGCTTAAGGAAGAGAGAGCTAATCTTAGTGCTTTTTGTACGTTTGTTCGTTTTGCGCTTGTTTGGTTTTGTCTGTTTCCTCTTCCTCTTAGTGTCTGGGAAGGGCTGCGGTTTGTAATTGTGGCACTCCCTGGACTTTTCTCTTACCTTTCTTATGCTGTGGAATTAACATCTAATAAAGGTGCAGAAAGAGAATGTTGATGTTATTGTTTTCATAGTACTGCAACGTACATCCGAGCAATTAGTAGGAGTATTTGATGATATTTCTTGGATACTTGTCTTTAGTGCTTTAATGAGGCACTTCTTATAAGTATCCATAACATACGTTAATATGCAGAATTATCATAAAGTACTCCTGTTAAATTCCTCTGATATAAGCCTTAGCAAATGGTACAGATCTAAATCAAGCTGACTAAATAACGAACGACATAATGTTATTTCTGCAATTATATTAGACACTGGGTAATGTAATGGGTCTATTTAACTCTGATAATGCGTACATGGGGTAAAAAGATTAAGGATTCAAACATTTATAATGACCGTTATTAAAGTAATTCATCCTTCAAAGACAGTACTGAAACTGATTTTCCTCGACGTGTTAAATAAATAAATGTAAAAATTAGCATTAAGATAACAGACTAAGAGGGACTTCTGTTTAAATGTTTTACAACACATTATTATATAATTTTCCATATTGAAAACATATTTCAAAACAGTATTCCAACTGAACATGCTTGCACTAATTGGTCATCACCAAAACGTTATTTTAAATGTGTAAGTCTAATTTTACCCTCTCCTACAAATTGATCTACTCTAGAAGAGAAACATATGCTGTCCTTGGGCACAAAAAAGTTTCCTTTTAGATTAGACACTTATTTGAGAACGGAAATAAATGATACAAGGGGAAACAAACGTAAAGTTTCAAATTCGGTCTCCTTGTGAAAAATGTTAGAAAAACTAACGACGAATTATCGAGTTCTTTTTAATACTGAATCCCGCTGCTTATATATACCTTCGAATTTCACCAACACTCTCAAGGAACGTGAAATTTCCCTGCGAATCTCATGTCATTATGCATCAGACTGTTTTGAAAAGATACAAAGATCTAATGTTCAGCTTGAGAAAACTTACCTCTACTGATAATGAGGCGTAAAAGTTAACTAAAACATTCCCATCGGGCACGCATGTTGTGACCATTTCGCATCAACGTCGAAGCAAAATTATAGCATTGCATCGACGTTGATGCGATCTTGTATAAACGTCATGCACTTGCTGGGTTTCCAGACTTTTGTGTATTACAGTGGTAAACGGTTTCCAGGTGTGTAAGAAATACATGCGAACGGATTCGAAAATGTTATATTTTATCAATTTTTAGATTTTATACTTTATACTTGTGTTCACTGCACCATTTGATAGATCTATGTTTGTGAATATTCACGTTTGAGTCATTATGCGTTAGATCACTTTTTATCAGGATATTGTCATGGTAAACAGCGGGACGAACCCGTTAGTACGTACCGGCAGAGGCTCTCTGGTCAGATATATACCCGTCGTTACCACACCACCAACCACACCGGCTTCTGGACCTGTCACTAATGTTCGGTAGTATTCAGAGGAAGTCTGTGCCCATTTTCTAAACAAAATGTAAATTATAATGACTCTCTTTTCTTATTTATATACCTTTCTGATTCGCACAAAACCTGTTGGTATATCCTATGTCAAGTATGATAATCGAACTAAAATAATGCATGTAAATGTTGTATGGCTACTAGAAACAATATATATGGCTAATGTGGCGCCTGCAGGTCATATTGGTATTGTTTCTTATGTCCATTTGATATTTTCGTTGTACGATCGTATCTAAAGTTTGTGTTTCACAAGCACGGTTTAGGAAATAGTATGTTTTATTCACTTAGTACTCAAAGCGGCATTTTACAGCGATTACTTGACTATATCATAAAGGCTGAATGATTGATTTCTGTGTCAGATCATTATGGTATTATTCCAGCGGATAAGCTGCACCAACGTTTCTTTGGGGTTAACTCAGCGTGATATACCAGCGACGTTGTATCTGCGGTGGTCAAGTTGCACTAGCGTTGCTCCGGCGTCAACCCAGTGCGAGATATACCTGTAAATATGTATAACATGTATACCTATATGCATATTATGCATATGAGACGGAGTAGGAAGCACTAAAGTAATCTTTAAGTAAGGTCAGTAGATGCTGACACTATGATCCATTACAATCTCGTGCATCCTCTGTATAAGCCCCAGTATCAAACAATGCACCTTTTAGCATATACGATCTGAAAGAAAGGCCAGTGAGTCTGATTGGTCTTTGCTCTGTCTCAAAGTTAAATATTTATTCTGGAAGCCAGCTAAGACACTGATTAGAATGCAGGAATGCGCAGGCTGATCGAATTTTCACTGGACGCACATTTCATGTGGTACAATTTTTCTCAAATATATGTTGCGACTCATATGTTGAACAGTTACCGTAGTTTGTGTCCAGGGGTGTCTTGATGAGCTTTGTAAGTAGGTAGAAATATGCCACCAGCACCATGACTCGTTGTGTCTGACGTAAATGTCTCGGCAATGATGGTAACGTCGGCGTCGGGTAAACGTTGTTGAATGTTTATCGCGGTGGATAGACCAACAACACCTGCTCCTATGACTGCTATGGTCACCATATTAGAGTAATGCAATCTGAATCTTTATCCCGGGCTAAAAGAAAACAATAATTATAATTATTAAGGAGAAAGGATAAGTTTGACATTTTTAATGACACTAATATCCTGTTTTTATCTCTGCACACCAGGTCACTTCTGAAAAGGGATATGCTCCTAAAACAAAACCCGTAATCTGCACCTGGTGGCCTTCTGATTGTTTAGCTTGTATAATAAATCACAGAAACCGTTGTGAAATAGTTGAAGACCTCGCTCCGCATGTACAGCTCTGTTACAATGAAACAGCTATTGTGGATACGGTAAATGTCCTTCCTACGTACAACAACGTTTCTGACAAAATGGCAAATGGAATCAGTAAAGATCCGAATCAGACCGCTCCTGAAGCAGCCTGATCAGGGTCTATACTGTTATCTATTCCATTAAGTATAAAATAAAGAAACAACTGCATAAACAGCAAAATTTAAGTAAAAAAGAATAAAATAATGCATTCGAAATTCTAGGACATTTATTGTAGTCGTTTAACATTCACCGAGATATAAATGAGGTGAGTCTTTGCAATATACTGTTGACCGTTGAAACAGGCACCACCGATATGAGCGACATATCTTAGGCTTTATTTCACACGATCTGTCAGACCTTCAAATCAATTCGAAAATATCTAGATTTTTATGAACTCTTTTGGTACTAAGGGGTTAATCCAGTTTATCAAGATCACGTTGTTGTACCTTCAGTCTTTTAATTTTAGATATAAAAAAGGTAAGAGAAGGTTTGTTAAAATGCAGACGACATTCGTACAAAATTTGGCACCAGGAGAGGTTAAAGTTATCAACAGTCTAGTCAGACAGTGTTCTGAGATCCGCTGAGCCTTCTGGTCCTGGTGGCGAGGTGGGGTGGGGGTCTGAACACAAGAAAACCACAAACAGGACCACGACGAATTTGACCACAGACATTCATTACGAAAACACGCCTATGTTATTTTGACCCCCTTAAACCCTACTTTTATATAGTAAAACTGGGGTTTATAGGGGTATACATTATTTTTCTTATTACTGCTCAAAAATATAGATTGTGAATACTCGTTAGAACCGCCTCGCCGAGGCGGTTCTAACGAGTACCCACAATCTATGTTTTAAGCAGATATATGAAAAATATCAGAACTTTTTACCTGAAAATTTTCAGTTTTTGGAGGTGAAATTTTCTATATATTTGAATAGGAGTGTTTTCGTTTTATAGCGAGTAATAATCGTTTCATATTGTACCAAAAAAATCCGATTTGCTAGCAGTCTTTCTTAATTAATCAACAAAGTCGCCATAAAATTCACATTAGGACGGACCTTCCTGCAGAGGTATTTCAAACCAACTTTATCTTTTGGCATTACGAGTATTTCAGAATGACGTTGATAAAACTTATATATCTAAATATCTATGTCAAAATGACGTTGATAAAACTTATATATCTAAATATCTATGTCAAAAGTTTTAATATCAATACATATAACATATTTGTGTGTGATAAATGGAAGCTGCAAGATGAGGACATTGTTAAGATGAGGACATTGCTTCTTTTTAAACTTTAGAACTTTACTTTTTCATATTTTATGCGCATGTCTGAATTAAGACCAGCTGGATAGAACATTCTGCTTAGAAGACAGAATTATAGAAAAGACCATGTTGAACTTTACTGATCTTGGATAAGTTATATGATAGAGTCAAAAATCTTAATACCTACGTTCGCTACAACGACAAAACTCGTTATAATGTTATTTTGACTGCCACGAAACCTTCACTCAAAAGGTGACAGTTAATCATTAATAATGCAAGACAATTTTATTAAATGCTTTAAGATACATTTTTTTTTTTTTTTTTTTTTTTTTTTTTGTTTTTTTTTTTTTTTTTTGATAATTGTTAAAATCGCCTTACTGCGGCGATTCTATCAAATAATTAGAACATATATTTTATGAGAAAATAAAACTGGGCCTTGCTTACATATTATTCTGCTATTTGCGGATTGTAATTAAAGATTATTATCAGAACAAGTGATGTCTTTTTAACGAGGGTTCTTTGAACATTAGGACAGAGAGGACTAATCAAAATTAGAATCTGCACAGTTTTTTTTTTTCGTCCTGCGGTTTAAGGTACATCAGCAGATTTTACAATGGACTAGTTTCGATTTTTGTACAACTATGTTAAGGAGTAACACTTTATGGGTACAGCGACATAAAGTGTGCCCGTATGATTCCTGAAAAGAATGTTGAAATGCCTACAGTGAACCGCCCTCATTAAAAAGACATCATTTGTTTCAAAAGGTGTTGCCATTAACATAGATTTGCCATATGTTTAAAATATTTGCTAGAATCGACTCACTGTACAATGTTCTGCATATTTTCTAATTAAGTGTCACCTATTGAGCAAAGTTTCTTGGCAGTAAAATTATCACTATAACGAGTTTTGTCATTGTATCGAGTGTTTCTACAAAGAGGTTTGATTGTATTAAGCATAAATGAAGTTCTTATGACGAGAACGTTTAAATCGTGTTTGTGGACTCGGCGCCAATTACCAAATCGAATTACGCTAATAAAACTTTACATACCAGCAATGACGTTCTTATCTCTGTGTCACACAACATATGCCAAGTTATGATTCTCTTGTTGGTATAAGTTATATTTGACCTTAACCTATGCATTATTGGTTTATTTACTGATTGTCACACGTAGTAACCCTAGCTTCCTCTTATCTCTACACGCAGTAGAACAACTTTTTTTCATGGAGATCAAAGGTATTACAAACGTCTAATACACATCTTATTTCATTCATAGACACATCCAGCAGACTTTGCATTTTTAAATTAAAGGCAATGTTCATTGCCTCGAACACTTAATGGACCATGGAAAAATGTTTTAGAAATGGGTAGAGTAATTGAAATTAATCAGAGCGCCAGGACACGAGGCCAATAGGGATAATTTTGGGATGTCCTTTTCATCTCCGAGAAAATAATGGTATGTTGCGTATTGTATGTATAAAATCGTATGTAATTAGAATATATGAGGCGAATCTAATGAGTATACACAACATACATTTTCATAATAAAAAAAAGGTAAGAGAAAAGTCCAGGGAGTGCCACAATCACAAACCGCAGCCCTTCACAATCAAAACCTGAAGTTTTCCCCAAAATATCCCTAAATATTTGTTTCTTGTGTCATCGAAAAAGGAGATTGAATCAGCCACGCCAAACAGCTTTCGGTGTTCGAATCATTGAAGTTTTACTATATGACTAACATATGTGTTTCGTGTTTGTGACATGTATATACGTCTTTTGATGGGCCACTTCACGCGATATTTATTTACTTTTCATACGAATGTAGCGTTATCCTCTATATGTGCCAGATACATGTATCTATTTAAAATACTTTCAAGCACACGCATGTAGTGTCATTCGCTGTAATTATTAATGCAGTGCATGAACTACATGTGTTTGTTTGTATGTTATTTTATCAACATGTGTGCAAAAATAACGAGCATTTAAGATATGGCTCAAAAATTAATCTGTGACACAAGGCGGTAGGGTGTAGATTATACGAACATCTGCTTAAGATAAAGTATATAGCCCCAAAAATAGAAATAATAGGGATGGGTCATAATCACAAGTACGTATAAACATAGCAAAGAGCATGGTCGGAATTGTAAAGAAGATGTTCCTGAAGGACCACAATCACAGAACATAGCCTACCAATGACGCCAAAGGGAAGAGTAAACAAACTATGAAGGATAACACACACAATATTATACATCAACGAAAAGCATAGCAACCGGCTTTTCCCAAGTGAGACGACCACGATGACAGACAGATTCAACCAAACACAACAATACGATAGCAAAGCAAATAAGAAAATTCAGAAACTGATAAAATCAAATCCACACCCAGCCTCAAAAAAGCAGGACAATACGTGAAAAAAGCCTTGTAGTGAGTGGTTATATGGCATCGTTAAAACACAAAAAAATGTAGAAAACTACTGCAGGAGGGGGAAGGGGACATATCGATTTCATTGGCGCCAAATCTCCTAAGTAAATAAGTGAACTCAGGAGCTGATTCATTCAGATCCACATTAAGTTCTCAACATGAAAAAGTAAGAAAAACAAATACAATTAAAAAGTCGCAAAAAGAATACATAGAAACCAGAAATGGCAACCGTTTCCAAAAACGGTGGCAACTCTGTTACCCAAAATTAACTGAATATATTTTTAATTTACATAAGTATTAAACGAAACAAAATGTAAGTGAAACACTACAGAATTATTGACAAAAAGTACTAAATTTATTACGGAAATATCACAGAAGAAAATACAGACAACTCTCTTTATACCGGCACTCGATACAATGATAAAAATTGTTATAATGACATTTGACTGTCATGAAAGCTTGAGTTAAGAGGTACTAAATAGTCACAAATTATGCAAGCATATTGTATTTAATACTTTGAAGAAACATACGTTTTGGATAGTTGTTAGAATTGCCTCAGAGAGGCAAGTCTAACTAATATCATCTAAAAGATGTTTTCTATGAGGAAATAAGAACAAAACAAGACCTGACCTGTCTTACATACCAATCTGCTCATTAAGGATTCTTTACATATTTCGATTATATCTGAAAAAAAAGGGTAAGAGAAAAATCCAGGGAGTGCCACAATCACATACCGCAGCCCTTCCCAGACACAAAGAGGAAGAGGAAACAGACAAAACCAAACAAGCGCAAATCGAACAAATGTACGAAAAGCACCAAGACTAGCTCTCCCTTCCCCAAGCGAGGTAATCACAATGCCAAAAGGACTGAAAAACACAATAACAAAATAACACAACGCAAGATATAAAACAAATCGCCTCGTTGAATAAACCACAAAGCAACAAAGAGTAAGATCACCACCAGGGCCACAGCATTAGAACGGTCAGTAGAATAAACCACCGGGTGGGGGGTGAGGGGTGAAAAGGGATTTTAAAGCACTTTCACGGCCAGCCAACTTCACCCTGGGTCCCGATACCACTCATAATCACAACTTAGTAAAACAGAAAGCAAAATGGGCAGCTGTTGTAGATGACCAAACTGCTAGCATCACAACACAACTAGTAAAACAGAAAGCAAAGTGGGCAGCTATTGAAGACGGTGACCACAGAAATCACAGAAAGCAATGCGGGAACCACAAAGCTACAAAGAGTAAGAACAACACCAAGACCTGGTCTATGAGGAAATAAGAACAAAACAAGGCCTTTCTTACATACCAATCTGCTCATTAAGGATTCTTTATAACAGCAATTCATTTCTAATGGCAAAGTCTTTGGGAACAGATGCTTTCGCTGTATAGAGGCTTCACTGTAATAAGTAAATCAAATTAAATCAATACGATGAGGTCAAAAGGATGAGGGGTCGTGGCAAACACATATGACACTGACAGTCAGAGATAAAGACGCCCACATCTTTCATCGCAAAGGGACCACGCTCGGTGGACGTATAGATGCAACCTACTTTGCCCGCAATGATTAAATGTTGCATAATGTATAATAGGATGTATCAATAGAAAGTTGAATGGCATATATATTTCGTAATATAAATGCTACCTGTTATGTTGCTGTGATCATATCTCAAGATAATAATTTGGTGGATCAGGATGGATGTGTTAATATTGATTGTGGCTTTTTTGTTTCTATTCCACATTTTCCTATGGACATTAAACGTTCGCAAACATGCAGTAAATTTGAAAAAAAAAAAAAAAATAGATAGGTGCTAAATATAGGGGTACTTTGTAAGAAAAAACGCGTCCACTGAAAGAAAATTGAAGATGCCGTTTAACTGAACCAAATCTTGCACAGCAATGTAACATACACAACTACTCATGCCTCCTAGTTCATTGTTGAGAAATATTTTACTCTCATCTAAATCCAAATCAGCTCAGTGATATCAAAGGACTACAAAATATATATTAAAGTAAATTATTGCATAAAAGCAGTGTCACACGTTATTAACAGCCGTGCATTAACAGGCGAAAAGCCATGTATTAACAAGGCAATTCACGCGCTGTTAATGCACGGCTACGCAACTTTCAATATGGTCGTACCGGGGCCACATATTTGCTGCCGTTACGAGATATGTACTGCCCGGCCCTAGATCGAGCATAGTCCGTGCAAATTGCGTTCGCGAGATTTCGGTGAAAAGGCGAAACAAAATAGTGCAAGAAATAACGCAAAATGTAGCAAATGTTTTCAGTTTTTATGCAATAATAGCGATCGATTATGATTTTTCAATGCATTAACATTCGCCAGGTTCCTAGGGAGCTGTTAAAAACCGCAGCCTACGGCCTCGGTTTTCAATACCTCCCTCGGGACCTGGCGAATGTTAATGCATGAAAAACCATGTTCGATCCCTATAGTGAAGTATCGAAAGACGTTTTACGGCCCCCATACAACTCTTATATGCTGGAGAAGAGAGACTTTTCGGAGCAATTCAGAAAACTTATTAACCGTTATAAAAGAATTGGCTATAGCCTGGATATTATGCGGCAGACTGCATGCCTAGTTGTCAACCCAATCATTGTTGATGGCTATGCTTCACTATTTAATTGTACGACGGCGGTTCGGGCCTCAGACTCAATGACGGCCTCTTCGTAAAACTTTAACCAGTGGGTTAGGGCTTGACGATATGTCTTTGGCTTGGCCCGCCGTCGTTCAATTATTGGTTTTCATTTACTCTGGCATACAGTAGAAAAAGCCATGAGTACTCGTCTTTGTTTATTATAATGATTAATTTGATTTTTATGTTTTCGCTTTGATGCATTGACTGAGTTAGGAGCCTTTATGCGAACCGAATTTTTTTTATATATTTCTGTATTAAGAGTAGCATCGGGACCCAGGGTGAAGTTAGCTAGCTGTAAAAGTGCTTTAAGCCCCCGGTGGTTTGCTCTACCGACCGTTCTAAGGCGGTGGTCCCGGTGTTAGTCTTACTCTTTGTTGCTTTGTGGTTTATTTTACGAGGCGATTTTTTGTATGTCTTTCCGTGTGTCATTTTGTTCTTGTGTTTTTCAGTCCTTTTAGTATTGCGATTACCTCGCTTGGGGAAGAGAGAGCTAATCTTAGTGCTTTTCGTACGTTTGTTCGGTTTGTGCTTGTTTAGATTTGTCGGTTTCCTCTTCCTCTTGGGGTCTGGGAGGGGCTGCGGTTTGTGATTGTGGCACTCCGTGGACTTTTCTCTTACCTTTTATGCTTTGAAAGCAAAACAGAACACATTTGATAAATAAGACAATTTTATTGAATCTGCTATGAACAATTATGTAATGTGCAACAATGTTCACGCTTTCTAGCCCAAGAGTGAAGTTGAACGATATACGATATATAGTTTTTAAATAAGCAGCGTGTATTTTACAAGATATTAAACTTTCTAGCGAGATCCACAATACTGTAACCGACATGTAAAATCCAGTACCCAGAAATCTTCAAAAACAAACAATGAATAGCTAGGTGTAAAGTATGATAGAAATATAATTAGACTGCTGTAATCAAACTAATGAGCACAATACATATAAAAATATTTCTTTAGTCAGTTAGACCGTTAGAAGGGAAAATGTCAGTCGGCGTCACATGATAATTCATTTTCATAACTTGGAAATTTGCTCTCCTAGTGCCTCCAGCGTTAGCTCGGCTGCCTCTACAGCCGTTCCCCAGGATAATGCAATCCCGTCATTTGAGTGGCCATAGTTGTGAACAACCTAAAATACAATAACACAGTAAAAACTACTGACTATAATAATACTTCAATGACTCAAAGACCGATGACTCGTTTGACTGTTGATTCGAATTTAGTTCTAAGTCCCTCGGAAATTATTTCGATGGCGTACG
Source organism: Anodontia alba (assembly GCA_964016985.1). NCBI lineage: Eukaryota > Metazoa > Mollusca > Bivalvia > Lucinida > Lucinidae > Anodontia > Anodontia alba. Next base: position 69,786,311 of record OZ024827.1, on the reverse strand, counting down.
ACAACAAATATCTAAGTGTATTTTAGGAAAGTTTTCTTATTGTGTCATAAATTTGTATTAAATTTGCATTGTCTCAAAGTATGCTCTGTCAGTAGATATCGAAAATATTTATCATTTGAGACAGAGAATTACCGAATTCCCCACCCCCTCACCCTTTTCCCTTTTGGTGCTAATCATTTATGAAATCAATGTGCGGTCACCATGGCATTGCCGAACATGGCGTCTGATCAGGGTCTACACAATATGACACTCATCCAATAGTGGACACATCAGCATGTAGTAAAATGGATTTTGCTCTGATGTTAGGGACAAGTAGCAGCATGTAGTAAAATGGATTTGGCTCTAATGTTAGGGACAAGTAAGTTGCAGCATGTAGTAAAATGGATTTGGCTCTAATGTTAGGGACAAGTAAGTTACAGCATGTAGTAAAATGGATTTGGCTCTAATGTTAGGGACAAGTAAGTTACAGCATATAGTAAAATGGATTTGGCTCTAATGTTAGGGACAAGTAAGTTGCAGCATGTTGTAAAATGAATTTGGCTCTAATGATAGGGACAGGTAAGTTGCAGCATGTAGTAAAATGGATTTGGCTCTAATGTTAGGGACAAGTAAGTTGCAGCATGTAGTAAAATGGATTTGGCTCTAATGATAGGGACAAGTAAGTTGCAGCATGTAGTAAAATGGATTTGGCTCTACTGTTAGGACAACGATATAAGCTATATGCATATATAGGGCAAATGCGGTAATTCACTTTTCATTGCTGATGCGACTGTTATGATCATATAGAGTTATATAATTTATCAAATATGTTGGAAAGCATATGGAAAACTATGTTTAATGTGTGTAATTTATTATTATTATTATTATTATTATTATTTTCTGATGATTTCTACTAATTGGTAACTTTAACCAATTTATTAATGTCTCTAAAACAGGGACATATAAAAAACAGTGTTTACCCCAGTTAGACACAAACACGTGGCGTCTCATCATTATTTGCAAGGTTTATAACAATTTAGAATCGATAGAGCAATTACGGAAGAAACAATCTCTTTCATAAGACACCTTCACAGAGATAATGAACACTTCCAAGCCACACGCTGGAAGAGTCCACCAAAACCATTTAAGCATTTATAGGTTAGATTACAGATGGTGTATGGGGTACAATAATGGTAATATGCGTGTTAGAATATACCAGTAGTTATAATCGTAAACTAATAAACACGTAAGGAAAGGGTATCCGATCTTCTTGAATTTAGGGGAACACCAAATGCTATAAGTAAGGGGATTGTCTTTGGGTCTGTTCATGACAGAAATTTAAATGAAACTTAATCACATGTTTGTTTGTGTTGAGGTTCACTGCCAGTTCAACCCAATGGGGTCATGTCGAGCGCGGTCAGTTAACCTAACCACTCTTTTACTTGGCAGGCTTTCCCCGTACTTCACCAAAGGGCAGATTATATTTCGTTACCTTTGGAATCATTGCGCCCACTGTGGTATTTTTCAAAATGGAATGTATAGGTTACAGGGCGTAAGCAGTGTTGCAAACTTCATTACTGCTTATGAAGAGTCTCAAAAAACCGAGAATTCCATTTTCTAATCTGTATTGTGTCCTTTGTTTCCAAAAGCAATCTTTTTTATGTTTATTTGTCCTTTCAGCGGTAACCAATATTGTTCACATTATTTCGCCAGAAACTGACGACTGCCCTTCTTGAATCAGCGGAAGGGAGAGAATGACAGTACAAAATATTTAATGGCCAATCTCTACGAAAAAATGTTGCCGATACGCCGGGGGCGAACCCGCAACCTCCTGATCACCAGTCGGACGCGCATCCAGCTGAGCCACCGGGGCCGACTAGTCACATGTTGCAGCGCCTCAACCGCAGCTCTTCGTTCTTCTATATGACACAAATACCGTATACTGACTCTTACGTATTAGGACAAAAAGCCTGAGGAAACATTGTTAAACCGACGTCTGATAGGTGTCTACAGTGTATGCCGCTCACCCAGCTGTTTAAGACACATTTACATATAATAAACAGGACTTCTATTCACATTTAGGACATTTATGATAAGGTAACTAAAAGTGTCAAAATATTTAAGGTACATATTGCAGTTGGAAAGAACAAGGAACCAGTTGTTCAAAGCATCGTTTGATTAACGAGCTCGTTAATGATAAACACGTTAACTGTTGTAGCTATGGTAATTTCAAATACATTGATATTTTTGCTGCAAACATGTGAGTAGCTTTTGCAATGCGAAAGCTACTTGCTTTTTTTTCTGCAAAAAAATATAAATGTGTTTGCCATATCATCACGAAAACATGCCTATATAATTTTGACCCCCTTAAACCCCACTTTTATATAGTAAAACTGGGGTTTACAGGGGTATACATTATTTTTCTTATTTTTGCTCAAAACATAGATTGTGTGTACTCGTTAGAACCGCCTCGCCGAGGCGGTTCTAACGAGTACCCACAATCTATGTTTTGAGCAGAAATATGAAAAATATCAGAGTTTTTGTATCTGAAAATTTTCAGTTTTTGGAGACGAAATTTTCTATGTATTTGAATAGGCGTGTTTTCCTAATGTTTCAAGACAGAAATTTTAACGTCACGTTAGCAAAAAACTTTGTTAAGTTTTCAACAACTTTGTTAAGTTTTAAACAACTGGGCCCATAGCAATATTATACATTGGTTGATTTGCATGGAGATGTTAAAACTATTTGAGTCGTATTAAATCATTTCCTACAAGATTACGTATACGCCCAGCAAAGGCTCAGATTTCTTCATGTTCATGTAGCCTGCGCACCCATTATGTGAGTAGCTAAGGAGTCAAACCGTCTTCAGGTGGACAACGAAGACTGATCACACTGCACCGACGTGCAGGTAGATCTGTGTGTTCGCTAGGCGCACATGCAATTTTGTACGAAATGCTGTGTCACGACTCATTTCTCTTCTTTCAACTACAGTCGAACCTCAATAGCTCGAACACCGATGGCTCGTTTACCATGGCAAATTCGAACTCGGTTTTGAGTCCCTACGAAATTCTTCTGATAGTTCAAGAAAACAAATATTTAAGGAAATTTTCTTATTTATCATGAAATTGTATGTTGTGTGTACCCATTAGAATTGCCTCATCGAGGCGATTCTAATGAGTAAACAACATACAATTATTGTGTAGAAAATCGAGAAGATTTCCCTACGTTATCGCTATTTGCTTCCCGACCTGGTACCGTGATTAACCTTCAGTGGTTCGATGGTTCGAACTACCCATATCTCGAACAGTTTTCCATGGTCCCAAAGATGTTCGAGCCATCGAGGTTCGATGTAAGTTGGAAACATCGATTGTGCTGATTCGTTTAGTTCCAATACATTATACATGCTCCATGTATCAATGTACAAGCAATTCGGACGAATCAAATTTAAGCAGTCTGTTTGATATGTAATTTGAGAAAATGACCTTTAAACGTATCGTTTTTGAACACCCTGCCTATCCGCAGTTTCTGTGATGGTTAAATAAATGTCAAAAAGGATGCCTTTGGAAACAAAGAACACAAAAAATCACGAAAATCGGAGACTCGGTTTGATTGAGTCTCTTCATATGCAACAGTGTAGTTTGCGAGGCTGCATACGCCCCCCTAGCGCCGGCTTCAGTGGTATTTGATTTTCAAATAACCAGGATGGGCTCAATGATCCCAAAGGAAATAACCTATATTATAATGATGTACGGGGAGACTTTTTACGGCCGCAACACTGCACAACACCAGCTACTTAGAGTAATTAAAAGTCAAAAAGGATTGCCTTTGGAAACAAAGAATACATAAAATCACAAAAATCGGATACTCGGTTTGACTGAGTCTCTTTGTATACAACACTGTAGTTTGCTAGGCTGCATACGCCTCCATCCCCACCCCCCGCCCCCTAGCGCCGGCTTAAGCGGTATTCGATTTTCAAAATAACCAGGATGGGCTCAATGATCCTCATCAGAGTCTACAGTAGACAATGATTCTGGAACCGGACCCAGAAGGCTCCTTTTTCCGATTCCACGAACGCACATGCTGATCCGGGATTCTGTTATAAGGACGTGTTCTCTCTTTGCAGGCATTTTGGTAGGCATTGTCATAGAGTACGGTTCAATGTAAGATCAAAACATAAAAAAGAACGGAACATGAAGAAAATGTACTGATAAAGAAAAATATCATATATAGAGAAAACAGAGCAATCAAACATAGATCTAAATAAAAGGTCATTTGTCAATAAAATGTTGATGGGTTTCTTATTTCCTTACAAAAAAGCAAACCAACAACAACTACATAAACATATATTATGACGCATCTCCGAAGCTCTTCCAGTCAGGACCCACAATTATAGATACTGGTTTTTTTTTTTTTTTTTGTTTTCTTGTTAAGAAATAAGAAGAAAATAAATCTGGATAGTCACCGATCTGGAGCTATGTATAATCAGTTTCTTGACGCAAGCTTCAACTTAACACCACAGCTCATAGAGACTATTCTGTGAATATTTGCTTTCGGATAAGGTTCTGCACTATTCACGTGTATGTGTATGTATAATTGGACAGTGGTGAAAAAGGAAAAGCCTGGGTCAGACTCTATGTATTAGCTGACTGACCTGAGCAGTTATAGTTGGTTTATACATTATGTCCCCTCAATGAACTTAGCTGAAGAGCTCCGATATTTAAATGCAATGTGACCTTTGCTATCTCACTGAACGTACCTTTAGAATTCCGTTTTTAAAATGCAAGGCTTCCTTTACTTTCTCACTGAACATACGTTTAGAGTTCCTCTCTTATAATGCAATGTTTTCCTTGAGATCTTACTGAGCTTACCTTTAGAGTTTCGTTATTAAAATGCAATGTTTCCGTTGCTACTTTTATTTCATCTCTGCTAGGTCGTAGACCGATCCATTCATGATCGATTACGGCATCCTGTAAATAAATCATTTAAAGCTGTATTCACCCATTTATGCTTAGTTGATTCTTTCATTTTGGAAGTTGGAGTAGTCGTCCATTCATTCCTTAAAGGGTCGCTTTACTTCATGTTTTATTTAAATGGCAAACAGTGGCGACTCTGATTAGAAGCTGCATTAACGGCATCTGATGTGGGTCTGCACTGTTTGCCAAAGACCCCCATTAGGTTTAAATGTGTTATCACTGGCTACCCAGCCTGAGTAATAAAGATAACTTGAGAAGCCAAATATCACAGTGATACTAAACACTAACAGTGTTAAGAGTTCATAGACTACAGTCAAACTTCAATGGCTCGAACATTTTTACTATCATGTTTCTACATTGCCATACTTTTGTGCATCGTTTTAACACATATGCCTGTATTCCAAACAATAGTGCTTCGAAAACTGTCAATGTTTTGTATCTTATTGTCTTGACATTTGATACTTTAGCTACGTGCACATGCAAAATGACACTTAATATCTTTTAGTTTATTTGGTGTACGTGCAAAATGGCATTAAACAATCATTTACTGTCAATGGTGCACGTGCAAAACGATGCGTGTGACCATCTGCTAGCAGAATATGTTGTCGAATGTGTCGAAATAATATTAGTGTGCTGTCAAAACTTTATAGATGCTGCGCCAAGCAAACCTGTCTTCGGAAAATGTTTGGACAGTAAATAAATGTATCACCCTGCGCTCCCCACAGTCTGATCACAGTCGTTGCTATTAGCGTTAAGAGTCTTTGACCGCCTTATATTGTATCAACAGAAAATGCAGGCCCTGGTGAGATTGAATGGATGTGCAAAAAGGTTTGACTCATGCAACATGGTTGCTGGCTGTGCATTCGTAAACTTACATAAAAAAAATGGAAAAAAGACGGTTTATGTTTAAGCGTATTCCTCTCAAGGATATTACGATCACTCCCCAAAACTTGAGGGTCTCGGAGTTTCCATGACTATTTTAGCACTGAAGCGTTACGTTGACGAGTTATCAATTTTGAATACACCCCACTGAATCGGTGGGATAAACCAGGTGGCACTTGCGAAATTCATAATTCTCTAGGCCGCCATTTTTGACATAGAATATATCAGAAAATAAAATAGGAAAAAGTGGTCTACACACTCTCCTATAACTGCTACAATGTCTAGAGGAACAGTGATGAACTGTAGTTTTGAAAGGTGTTTATGTAGTAGTAAACATAGTTTCATGTGGTGAATGCATGCGAATTAAACTAAACAAATCGTTCTGTTATGCTAAGCATGAGCTACACGCGTCTTCGTATTGTGAAGACGTAGATAGGAAGACCTTGCTAAGTACATATGACAGTTTTCTGCATGGTATTACGTATTTTCAACTTCTAGGTTCTCCAGTCTCTGACATGTTCGTTTTAAGAAATCATGATGACTTGTAATGGCAGAGACATGAGCGTTTTTGGTGTACTTCTCAAGTTTTTCTAACAGAACCACCAGGTTCCGTTGTTATCTAATCACGTAACAGTCATCAGGCTAATCTGTTACGTCGATACGTACAAAATATTCTGAACCTATTCAGCAACTACAAAACTTGAAAGACAGCCTAAGCGTTGCAGGCGACCCTATGTATCAAGATTGTCGTAAACGTGTTGAGGTAAGAAGAAAGCAAAGTATAGTACAGTAAAGTACAGTAAAGTCCCCAAAAGATACAACTTGTGTCCCAAATATAGGTGGGAGGCCAACGTATAGATAGCAAGTTCCTGATAACGGTGCTTATGATATGTGATACAATGTGTTTACTAGATATACCTACAAGCCGAATTTTGATCAATGTACACTATTGTATACCCAGGGTGAGTAATACAGGTCAACATTCAAAACAAAGGTCACAATGGCCTACTTAAGGCAGGCAAATAAACAAGAGTAACTGTATCTAGAGTATCCAGATACAAAATTTGGTGAGAAATACAGGAGGCTGGAACTGAGGAAATATTTTTTTATGTATGTCAGAGGTCAAGATATAGGTCACATTGTCCTATTTATAGTTTGTGACAGAGTGTATATACTCAGAGTGCCCGCATACCAAATATGTCTATGAGAAGAACTTGTTGACGGACAGAGAGACAGACGGATGGGCATACAATGCGAATACAATAGCGTACCGACAAATGCGGGGCCCTTATTAGATTTGTTCGACGTTGAGTTTCAGCTGTTGAACTGATGTCTCTGTAAAGTTTTCGGTTTTGTACGCCGTTTGTTCCTTAGTGGAAGGTTGACATCACACGTTTGTGAAGGTCTTCCGGTTCTTTGTGATCATAGAGCTCATTCCGGGTTTTATTTTAATATATATTAGGGTCACTGATGAGGCCTAACTGGCCAAAACTAGTTAGACTGGCACAGAAAACTTGTCATGTCAGCTTTTTTTTCAGTTTTGTGAGGGTGTTCATTGTTCACAATGTTTTTTTCCCCGTTTTGAATCTATTAATCTTCACTACATGCGGTAAGTGCGTTGTGGTGGCCGTAAAAGGTCTCTCTCCATACGTCACTATAGTGCATTTTATATTTTCTGGTCCTTTGTGATCACTTAACATATACTTGGATTTTCTCAAACTTATTGATTAGGCATAATTGCCAAAAACTACCTTGTGTGCCTAGAAAACGTAAAACTTCAGCTCGTTTCAGTTTTATAGCGATTTTCTTTCACAGTAAAACCGGTTTCAACCACCGGGTAGTTTTCTTACTGACAATTAGAAGGCAGTTTCTCTGTTAGTTACAGCTTTGGAACCATGACCGCAACTACTTAGTAGTATAGGGTAAACATTATTTGTTCCTCATCTCTCCTTCATCTGGTGCCTCGGGAGGGCTGTGCTTCCTGATTTTGGAATTTCCTAGGTATATTTGCTCTCAAGGGTAATTCCTTTTTCAATCTATTGATGCATTTACAGCAATGATCTAGTCAGTCATTAATATAAAACAATAGTGATGTTATGAGTGTTGTACCTTCACACTTGGTACGAGCTTCTTGCATCTCCTTAAGATGTCCTCCGTTTCCGAAAGCAGAACTTCAGTATCGCCCCTTCCTTTCTGTTTAAATGTACCAAGAACTGCCAAATCCTCTCTGAAAACAAAACACATTGTAGCAAAGATTGCATTGCAATATATTTAAAGCTCGTGACTAATGCTTGTGGGGTACAGGTATCGTTGGGCTCTCGACAATATGAACCCTACGTAACTTCAGACAATATATTAATGCATAACCTGGTGCGAAATGGACATACATATTTCAAAACACCTGTGTACAAACGTCGCTAATACGTTATACGTAGTAGTATCTTAATTACCTGTTTCGCAAGGATATGTCGTGTATGTTAATTATTAATTGACTTATTAGCTCTTTCATCCTGAAATTTCCTGCTAATATATGTTATTTTGTAGCATTTTAAGTATGGTCGCTCATAAATATAAATTTATCATTGCCATTAATAATATCAGTTGAGCCCGGATACGGCATTTCTTACAAGAGCGTATATGCGCCAACTTAAGTCTCAGATCAGCCAGTCTGATCGAGGCAGTCTGATCAGAGATTTCGCTCTCCGCCCGAAGACGCTTTGAAGTCTTATCAACCAATAAAGTGTCAAACGAAGCTTCTGATCAGACTGCACGGAAGGCTCACTAATCTAATGATCACAATAACCATTCAATAAGTTTAAGTATATTGTAATGCTAGGTTATCAAAATTGCAACTTATCATCTGTCGAGCAAATCAATTTATCTCCTTCTTTAAAAGGCGGTCCTTTGAATCTAACAACATATCATAGAGTGAAAATTGCAGATTCTGATTATGTTAATGCTGAATCCCTTACTTCAACAATAATGTCAAATAAATCGCTGTTAACATCTCTAACCCTACATTATGGCATATGTGAAAGCGGCGAAAGTGAAGTTCACCACATGCATAACTTTCAGCCGGAAGTCCATCGCTGCGCACATTTTAATTACACTGTAAATCAGATATGGTGATATCCTGAAACGGTCAAATCTAGCGGCACACAGCCCTCCCGAGGCACTGCATAAGAGTTCAATATCACGAAACGGTAAGAAACCATCACGAAACATGCCTATATAATGCTGACCCCTTAAACCCCACTTTTATATAGTAAAACTGAGGTTTACAGGGGTAAACATTATTTTTCTTATTTCAGCTCGAAAACATGGATTGTGGGTACTCGTTAGAACCGCCTCACCGAGGCGGTTCTAACGAGTACCCACACTATGTTTTGAGAAGAAATATGAAAAATATCAAATTTTTTATCTGAAAATTTTCATTTTTTTTTGTGGTAAAATTTTCAGTATATTTGAATAGGCATGTTTTCGTTCTGCGTCCGCAAAAAATAAAGTTTACTGGTACCGTATGTTCACCCTCAGTTCAGATGTTGTTAAAATTCAAAATAATTGGTTGGTTAGAGGCCCCATAACTCAACCAGTGAAACATCGCAGAAAATATGTAAATCACTGTCACAGTGATGAAATAAAGATGAAGATGGTTATATCCGAAGCTATCATCCATGGTTGTGTTATAAATTAAGCAATATAGTCTGTCGCGTAACATTCATGTTTTACTTTATCTTTTTATGGCGTCCCAGAGCACAGATGCGTCGAACCTGGAACAAGCCTTTTATAAAGAAGATTCTGGAACGAGCCATCGATTAATATGTAATCCGTTCCACCACAGGGTATAAAATATGGCAACACATCAATAAGACTGCAGTCAGTCGCATTCAAATTACGTTAATTTTTTTCCATTTATATCGGTTAATAAGTCCAATTATCCTGAAAATTCGGACGTAGCAACGATTATCTTGTAAACTGTGGCCATATCTGTCAATTTCGGCAGATCATAATATTATTAGAATACAGATAGTAACATATCAAATAATGAATCAACTGGCAAGATTTTCTGGATGAGTAGGACGGTCCAGCGCTTCCCTGGTCGCTTTGTCATATAGCCTGGTTTCTCAAGGCATGACGTATACATGTATAAAATAATGTAATTTATATTTGTATGGACTGCTGCTTCCTGCGAAAAGGTGTATGATAATATAAAAAGAAGCCAGCGAGGCTGCAAAATGATTACGGCGACGACTCGACGTCCTCGCCTTATTTATTTTTGCCGAAGGCAATATAATCGATATGTGGATAGCATAGGTTCCGATCAGCTGCGTGGATGAGCAGAATCATCTGGTTATTCGCTTTTCTGCATTTTCCCTAAACATACATTTGCTTCATCGTATGGCTCATATTACCCAGGCATAACAACTGTCATATCCTCCGTGTACGTCCATTGTTTAATCCATGGCGCTCTCACCTGCATGAGACAAAACCGATAATAGAATCAGATATTACATTTCTCGTGAATGTCCTCAGGTTTACATAAAATGTCAAATTTTCTGTCCTGGAAAATACCGTAAGCTGTTTTGTATTAATAATTATGATATTGTTAATCAGCAAACAAAATGTAAGATAACAAAGGTTAAACGGGTAGGAGGAGTGCTGAAAAGATATTTGAATATCGTTTTTATCATGAAACAGAATCCGAGTACATATTTGAATTGCTTTACTTCTGTACTATATTTAAAAGCGCAACATATCACAACGTATCAAAAAGTTTCAAACAGCTAAAGTGTCAAGTTTGCTGGACCGGACTTGCTAGTTTCACCCAATTAGTGATCCACCCGCAATGCGTCAAAAATACCGTAATGGACTCAACGAGCTCAGCAGACCAGAAAAAAATACATTTTTCTAAAGTGAATTACGTGGAGACGTTTTATTGCCGCCACATTGTGTAAACACCAGCTGTAGTGAATATGGATTCTAAAATAGAAGCCCTGAATAGAAAGTTCGAAACAAGACGGAAACTATGGTGGCATATTTCTGCCACGAGGTAGCAAGATAGCTATCGCGATAATATTCTTAATTTTCCAGAAAATAAAAAAAAATCCTGAAAACATTATCGCAATAACTTCAATTGTCTAGATATGTTTTTTAATTTCCAGAAAATATTTTAACGCAAAATTTTGTGGTACTGCTCGGAACTGACATTAGTATCTAGATAAAATTATCGCGATAAATTTTTCATGATAGCGAGGTAGCTATAAACAGAACTGCGAATACCTCGTATAAACTCTTAGGGTACAGTGATTTTTTTTTCATAGAACTACATGGTAATTCCACCTTTTTGGTGGATAAGGGTTCATTTCAGGGTATGGCTGGGCTTCTAAATTTTGCTTTAATTCAAAGACCAGGCTTAGCATAGCAAAATAAAAAAGGAAAGATACCACCATTACCAGTACTTTCTGGGACGTTTTGGGGGTTGAATTTAGCAACCCCTCAGTTGGCTGGTGTCAAAAATCGAAACTTTGCAATTTCACCACTTCTTCATTTGGCTCCAGCAAACACACACACAGAAACATATTTCTTTGAAACAATCAGAAAATTACACACAAACATTATTTTCTTCCAATTAGAATTATCAGGTCTAATTCATCTTTATTATTAAGCAATCACAGGTCGCCTTACACAAAATAACTCCCCCCGGGCTTTTTTTGCCCCAATCAGCAGTCCTGCCACAATTGGTTCCCTCTGCCCCTTACCTTAAAAGTCGCTGTGGATACCCTTTGTGAATTTTCAACAGCATAATTGAAGGTATTCCGATATCGGTTCTATTTATTGATAACAGAAAATAAATGGCAGCTCTGGGCACTAACACAAAAAATATCGCGATAATACTGTAAACTTTCGCGATAATATTTCCAGGAAACTTTAGATTATTAAGATAATCTTTTCAGGAAACTTCGAAATATCAAGATGATTATTGAAAGTATCGTGATAGCTACCTAGCTATCTCGTGGCAGGAATATGCCACCATAGGAAACATAGAAAACGTTTTCATCCAGAGCCATATGCTCTTGATAAAAAGGGTAGAGAATAGATCACACATCATTTCCAGTATGGAAGTGGAAAAGAGATACTGCGCTCTCATCTAACTAAAAGGCAAAAGTAAATACATGAGTCATTACCTTTACCAATCAATCATGGTGAAAAATTCCTTGTAAGGTTTCTATAATTGCTATCCACATGCGATTTCAAAATCTCGGGTAAAGCTTATTTCTTTATATATAGTAAATGAAATGAAAATATAGTCTGGACACGCTGGCTAGAAGGATAATTATTAGAATAAACTTTACTCACTCTGATAATATGCCCTCTTGTAGGATACATGTTTGAATCATTAAGTAAGTCTTTACTCCCTAGGCCTGTACAGTTTACTACTATTTGGTATAGTCCTGTTAGCTGCAAAATAGTACTTAACCAGTTAAGTATTAAATAATCAAGATTAAGGAATTAAATATTTCTACCTGCCTTTATTTTCTTTGGGATCATGGAGCCCATTCTTATTACTTTGAAAATCGAATACCGCTTAAGCCGAGGCGGTTCTAACGAGTACCTACAATCTATGTTTTGATCAGAAATATGTAAAATATAGAAATTTTTTATCTGAAATTTTTCATTTTTTGGTGGTAAAATTTTCAGTATATTTGAATAGGTGTGTTTTCGTAATGGGTGGGAAGGGTGCGTATGCAGTTTCGCATACTACATAGCTGCAAACGAAGATACATAATAAAACCGAGTATACGATCTTCCTTCTTTTATGTGTTCTTTTTTCCAAAGGCATCCTTTTAGATTTTTATTGAATAGTCAAAACACTATATTTTTAACATATGTGTGTGAAGAAAACTGCTCACTACAAGACTGAAGACTCAGGAATATCAAAGAACAAAACTGGTGTCAGCACCTAAGAAGTTCTATGGAAGCATCATGACCTTGTCCATTCCTTCAATGCGATTGTTTTCAGACTTATATCTGATGTTTTTGCCATAGCCAAGGCATAAACATACATTCTAAACCCCGGCACCAAACTGAGAGGGACGAAGAACAAGTAAGGATAACACAAATGCTACATAAGAAACCACAGATGCACAAGCAAAGAAGTACTGCAACAGAGGAACCGCCTTGGAACGGTCAGAGGTGGGGCGGGGACGATTACATGAGTTTTATTCGCGCTAGTATCTACAAGTCTGAAAACATTAATTCCGCGAAAATTAGTACGTCAAATATTATTTCATTGTGGCTGAATACGCCTGCAAACGCAATTCAGCTCAGGAGAAGAAAATCACTGCGCGGATGCGAAGATGGTTGTTCGCACAACTCAGAAGACCTCTAAATGCTGTTGTTTCCTACATACGCCGTAAGTGGCCCTTTTTCAGTCTCATATCCCATGTCGACTGTTTTCTGTTATAATTAATTACAAGTAGACTGTGATTGTTTTCTGTTTTATATGTAAGGTACGTTTACCTCAGAAAAGCTCTTGATATTTCTTTTCACAATACTTCCACCCCTGTCTTTGAACCTTTAAATAAATAGCAAAAACGATGATATAGGTCAAACAACTAAGCATATTGTTCTTATACATAATTAAGCCCGTTGCCACCAATGGTCTTGCATTTACCTGTCGCGCGCATTGTGTGGTAACTCATTATTGAAAACTCTATGTATTTTAGTGTTTTGTTTTCCGGGACGGTAAATGTAATCAAAATGCATTAAATCGTAGAGACTTCATAACATAAATTCAGACTGACATCTAAATGCAGTCGAGTAGATATTAAAATTATTATTACTGACGCTCAGTGAGAAAAGCTCTATTTACAGCTTAACGTTATATGCATGTAAGAAGCACTTTTACCGGACATAAGAATTATCTTCACGTGCTTTTGATGACATCACTTGTTACAAGCCATTCTCTACATGTTAAATTGTACTTATTAAATTTGTAATCACCACAATACAACTGAAGCGGAATGCTTTGGAAAACATTCTCTGCAGTAAAGGTATGGACATCAAAACGGTACTTTATGAAACAAGTTGAAGGTATGAATTCAACGGTGTGTCGTACAAAACCTGCAACAGTCTAAAGTTTGAATAAAGATAGAATAAGCCGGGGCTCAGTATTTCCTACAAGACTGCATGTGCGCCCAGCGAAGACTCAAATCAACATGCAGGCTGATCAGTCCTTCTGGAGACTCTTTCAGTCCTTGGCTTCCCACAGTTTCCTGCAGCAGGCTGATTTGAGTCTTTGCTTGGTCCTGGCTAATATGGTAGAGACAGGTTGAACATATTCTTGCATCAGGCATCAAGTATGTCGGTCAACTAGGCCTCATCAGCAGCGCAAAAGTACTGAAATATACTAACAGAAATTATTATTTATCTCCTACACAGGGTGATTTGGTAGATTCGAACAGGTGTATATTTCGTTTGCCGTGTCTTTACGATGAAAGTCCTGTTATTTAGAAAATCTGCTCTGACATACCATGATCTCTCATTGTGTACATCTCTTGGCAATATCGATACGTCTTGTTACATAATAGCTTTTGAGCAGAATAAGATAGGTGCCAAATAACATGGATTCAAACTCTGTCAAGTAGACAGACAATATTTGGGACTGCTTCTGAATTTAATAGACGTCTCAACTAAAAGGACAATGTTTATTATTATTATCATTATTATTAATATTACTATTATTTCTGTAAAACGTTAACTAACATGAATGTGAAACCAGCTAAAGACAAGTTTCATTATTGTCTTGTATTCTTCATTAAGAAAACAAAGTGAAGGATTTCTGTGTGAAACATCTCCACTGACGATTTCTAGAGCGATTTAGCCATGTAGAGTATTCAATTTCTTTGTAACTAATGCTAAGAATAATAAATCTATATGCTACAGACCTTTTCATTAGCCATGGTAAATATTTCCCCTGATAAAGTACTAAAGTTGTTATCTGATATCCATACCTGCAGAAGGAAACAAATATTCAGTTGAGCCAAAGAACATATGCCAAACTAATTAACCATATATCGATCTGAACATCCATGCAGTCAGATCATTGCCCAGTCTGTTTGCTATATCAGCGCATGCCCCTACAGCAAATCACTTAACGTTACATTCACTGTAAGTATTGTTTTATAATAATAATAATAATAATACAGAAGTAGTAGTAGTAGAGTAGTTAAAATATTAGTATCTATTCAAAGTTTTAGCACGGTAAGTGAACATCCTGTGACTATTATGAACGGGGATGCAAATTGTTTGCCTGAAGATTTTGCCAGCGTTAACTTTGTAGTAATATGCTCATGTTTTGAAACGATGAATACTATAAATATAATGTTTCATTATTTAAGAAACATTATTTTGAGGTACGTACTTGTAGACAGGATCAAGATTTAGTTTCCTTAGCTCACTGTCTGTGAGTTGTCTATAGCTGAATACTATATCTTTGTACAACGGATCCTGGAAGTAAACATACTGACAATATAATGATCACGAAAACACGCCTATTCAAATATATATAAAAACTGAAAATTTTCAGATAAAAAAAAAAAAACTGATATTTTTATATTTCTGCTCAAAACATAGATTGTTGGTACTCTTTAGACCTGCAGTAATAAGCAGGAAAAAGAAAAAATAATGTATTCCCCTATAAACCCCCGTTTTACTATATAAAAGTGGGGTTTAAGGGGGTCAAAATTATATAGGTATGTTTTCGTGATATATAATAGTTTTTTCGAGATGGACAACTAGATCTATTCCAAACACGAACAGAGAGTGCTGAATGAAGTTTTCGATCCGCATAGACTGACATACCATTAGCCAGTCTATATAGACAAGCCTGAGTAGACCTACTGATATTATATTGCTTTAGGAGGTTTTGGTTTTGAGGTCATTTTGACGAACATCCAGTGTTCGGAGACTGTAACCGTATAATTTTTCATTATTATAAGTATAAAAATAGCAAATTAAATCAGTCAACTATTCAGACTAAAGATCAATAAAATAAAAATGCTGCCTTTGGAAACAAAGAAACATTACAGATAGAAAATGAACCCGCATTCATTACATTATAGCTGCGATTTGAAGAATAAACACAGGTCACATCAAATGGAAACACGATTCGTTGACAAGGAAAAGTTAGGACATTTTGAAGACGGGAAACACATGCCAGACTGTTTGCTTTCCTGTACAGCAATGCCTTTCTGAAAAGGGCTCTATTCAAAAATAAAAAGAATTTGCTCTAAGGACAGAAGACGTACAGTCGAACTTCAATGGCTCGAACATCTTTGGGACCATAGAAAATTTTTCGAGACATGGGTAGTTCGAGCCACTGAGTGTTAATCATGGTGCCAGGTCAGGAAGCAAGTAGCGATGATTTAGGGATTGTTTTTATTTTCCTTCACAATTATTGTATGTTGAGTGTACTCATTAGAATCGCCTCGATAAGGCGATTCTAATGAGTATACACAACATACAATTTCATGATAAAATAAGAAAATTTCCCTAAATATTTGTTATCTTGAGCTAGCGGAAGAATTTCGTAGGGACTCAAAAATGAGTTCTAATAAGCCAAAATGGTAAACGAGCCATCGGTGTTCGGGCTATTGAGGTTCGACTGTACTTTCCTTTTAGTGTAGACCCATTTTCAGAAGAGTGCAAAAAACAAACCTTTTTGCCAGAGTCGTCTCCTTTAAAAATGAAATAATTCCCTTTAATATTTTCAGTACAGAGCATCATGTACCTATAATTGTATGCAGTTTAAATTATGCACACAAGTAATACAAATACATGGTAACTCTTTTATGTGTCAAATTTTAAACTGTGTTACTGAAGTGCTTCACGACATCAGATCTATATTTTATATTAAGTAATCCGCAACATAGATTTCAGTTATATACCAATTTAACTGGACATATGTGTGCCCCCGTAGCCTAGTTGACTCTTAATCCATTAGGTTTCTCACCGCTGTGGTTCGAGCCTTGCTCGGGTCATATGTGGGAGAGCCAAGTTCTGCTTACGGATGGTCAGGTGTTTTTACCTTGGTTCTCCGGTTTTCGCCCACCTTTGATGAACGATCGACTCGATATAAGTGAAATATTCTTGAAAGGGCCGTAAAACCCAAATATATGATAAAAAAAACTGAACACACGCATATGTAAAAGTCAGTTTGTAGTGTGTTATGCGTCATGCAGCTAGAAAATGATGGATACAAAAAAATGATGTTGGCTGAGCTGCGATTGATACTTATTGTTAAGAATCTACTTTTCAAATATTGCACTAATATTGTTTAATACCCTACGCGGGGCAACATTTCCCAATATTAGTGCAACATACCTCCGTATAACTGTATTCCTATAAATATTTTGCTTTTTGTTTCAGTTGTATGTAGCCTCCAAAAAGCCTGAATATTTTATTATTTAATATTCAGCTCCTCCAGAAATGCATGTAAATTATTGAGCGACATTATTGCTCTAAGGCTCATCAGAAGCAACGTCATTTAACGGTAAAATTTGAAGGCATCCGAGTAAGCGTGCGATATCAAGTAAGCATGTCGATATCTAGCTGCATGCATGCTCCTCGGATTTCATTGCACATTTTTTAATAACTGAATATTTATAGCTGTATGATAAATAGACATATCACATTGCTACTTGGAAGTTTCTAGCGTACCTGCCTAGGTTCTCGGGTCAAGTAGACGCCTGTTAATATAATTCCACCAGCTTCGCCAGCGTCAGGTCCTGTAACCAAATCTCTGTAATACTCAAATGATGTTTCACTCCATTTCCTATATGTAATGACATAATATGAGCCGGGGCACAGAATTACCTCCAACATTGCAGCGAAGATTCAGATCAGTCTGTCTTTCGGATTTCTTTCAAAGTATTCACAGGGCATTCAACGGCAAGCCAATGCTCCAAAACGTCCTTAGGCAGACAACGAAGACTCAGATCAGCCTGCGCACATGAACAGGCTGATCTGAGTCTTTGCCGCGTGAATAGGCTGATCTGAGTCTTCGCCGGGCGCACATGCACTACTATAAGAAATGCTGTGCCCCGGCTCAGATGAAATAAAAGGTGACATATTTATCATGCTACTGCTAAATATATTACGGTGTTTTCATTTTCATAAATCTAGCTCTTGTGATAATGAGAGCAACTTGACTTTAAACATAGCTTTTGTTGTATATACATCCTTCTCCTTATACAGCTCCTGTGATGGTTTATAACGCATTACAAAAACACGCCTATTCAAATATACTGAAAAACTCACCACCAAAACCTGAAATAAGATATAAATTTCTAATATTTTTCATATGCCTGCTCAAAACATAGATTGTGGGTACTCGTTAGAACCGCCTCGGCGAGGCGGTTCTAACGAGTACCCACAATCTATGTTTTTGTGCAAAACAAGAAAATAATGTATACCCCTGTAAACCCCAGTTTTACTATATAAAAGTGGGGTTTAATGGGGTGAAAATTATATAGGTATGTTTTCGTGATGAGCATTTCTTTCTAAGATTCTTTAGGTATGCTGAGGCAGGATTACCTTTTGTATTCATTGCAGCAATTGGGCTCAAGGTGAAGAGTTCATGCCGATTTACCGTATTCTACCTAATTACCGCACACATCCCTATAAGCGCACAGTCAAGCAATTCATACACTTCAGATTGTTGCCAGTGTACTTTTGTCTACTTCTTTATAAAGGCATATGTTGTGGGTACCAATTTGAATAGCATCGACTTGTTTTCCTGAAGAAAATCAGAAAAAGGGCACACAAAAACATCGCATAAACATCATTAGATAAGTCATTCGCTGATCTTGTTTTTAAAGCGTACTTATAGTAGGTGGATTCATATTTTACTGCAAGTTGTTCCAGTAATTTTGAAAACATGAGGGCGGTAATTAGGTCGAATACGGTAATCTTCGGTAGATTTTACTGCTGGTAATTCTTGGGCGGTCGTTCAGGTGTTGTTTATTCTTTGTGTGGACTTTAGGCTGCTTGATTTGTATGTTCTGTCCTATTCGTTGTCGTATTATGAAAACACACCTATTCAAATATATAGACAATTTCACCTCAATAAACTGAAAAAATTCAGATAGAAAACTCTTATATTTTTCATATTTCTGCTCAAAACATAGATTGTGGGTACTCGTTAGAACCGCCTCGGCGAGGCGGTTCTAACGAGTGCCCACAATCTATGTTTTTGAGCACAAATGATAAAAAATGTATACCCTGTAAACCCCAGTTTTACTATATAAACATGGGGTTTAAGGGGGTCAACATTGTATAGGCATGTTTTCGTGATGGTATTGTTGTGTTCGAGGATGCTGTCTGGCTTTGTTGACGCTTCGTTTGATAATGGGGGTGGAGGAGAGGGAGGGGGAGGGGCTAGTTACTGTGCTTTTCTTTGGTTTGTGGAATATGTACTGTTTGTCGTGGTTTGTTTGATTATCCGCTTTGTGTCGTTAGTACGAGATGTTCTGTGATTGTGGCTCTTCCAGAACTCCTGCTACATGTACACTATAAAACTGCCATTTCCTTTGGTTGGCTTGGATACAGTCGCAATTCATTAGCTCCAACACCGAAGGCTCGTTTACTGTGGCTAATTCGAACTCGTTTTTGAATCCCTACGATTTGTTTTCCGATAGCTCAAGAAAACAAATTTTTAGGAAAATTTTCTTATTCTATCATGAAATTGTATGTTGAGTGTACTCATTAGAATCACCTCATCGAGGTGATTCTAATGAGTACACTCAACATACAATTATGGTGTAGAAACTCGAAAAAAATCCCTAATCTAAAATCTAAATTATCGCTATTTGCCTCCTGTCCTGGCACCATGATTAACCCTCTGTGACTCGAACTACCTATGTTTCGAACAATTTTCTATGGTCCAAAAGATATTCGAGCCATTGAAGTTCGACTGTATATGCAAAAAACATCAAAACCTATAAATCTGTCTTTCTCTAATAATAGTTATATTTCGCTATTTTGGAAAAGTAAATATTAGTAGATTCACAGGTTCTTTAGATTTTGCAGAGGACATGTTTAACCGTTTTAAATGCTAGCGCTCTGACGAACTTAAAGAGAAGGTCGTGAAATCATTAAAACCCAATAAGGTTTATCCGTCTCACAAAATAAAAGCCAATGTCAAATTTGGAAAGGTATTTGCTGATTGGTTCATAATATGATCTGTAGATAAGGTTATCACCAAAACATCTTTTTTTTCCCTGTCCCTGTAATTTAGGTCAATGTCACCAAATTGAATTAATTCATTTTATACTAAGGTCTTATAAAAATATAAATGTAGTTTCATACCTATTTAGAAAGCTTTTATAAACTACTCTAAAGAAAATTGTCAGTAACAGTTGTGTTTGCCATTCTTACACAATTTTCTCAGGCAAGAACAAGTAAAGAAAGTAAACACACACGCACACGTACACGCCCGCGTCCCACACGCGTAAGCAAACAATAAACAGTAAAACCTTAATAGCTCGAAGACCATGGCTACTTCGAACTCATTGTTTGAGTCCCTAGGAAATTTTCTTAACAGACCAAAGAAAACAAATATTTATGTGTATTCAAGGGCAAGTTTCGTATTCTACCATGAGATGTATGTTGTGTGTACTCATTAGAATCGCCTCACCGAGGCGATTCTAATGAGTACAAACACTATACATCGAAATCGAAAAGACATCCCTAAATAATATCCATTTGTCTCCTGACCTGGCGTTATGAATAACCCTCAGTGGCTCGAACTATGCATGTCTAGAACAAATTTACATAGTCCCAAAGATGTTTGATTTATTGAGGTTCGCTGTACTTCGTTGTTCATTTATCATGAGCACTTCTTCTCATCAGGCCTTATTGCGCTTATTATGTAAGGAAAATATTTGCAATAAAGAGAGATAAGCTAACACAATTATATTAACCACCTCTATCACAGGGCTACTCTTTTAGAAAAGACTTTGGTCCGAGTGTAGGCAAATTCTTTCCATTAAGACAAGCCCCCATTTGGAAACGATACAACGGAGATTTTTTTCTAGATTTTCCCTGGACGTACGTAAAAATAATTCCTTTCTGGCTACGCCACTATCTAAAGTATATACATGTATTACGGTAAATGTCCTAAAATTTCGAACAATTCATTCCACATTTTTGGCCTAAATACTGCTTTTTATGCAGTTGTTTCTGAAAATACTCAGTGGAATGGCAAACAGTGCAGATCCTGATCAGGGTCTACACTGTTGGCATATGCCATTTTGTCAGACCATTTGGCGTTTGAAATTTTAGGTAATTTAGCGTAGTTTAAAAATAATATTCTGTACCGTAGTCTGTCTTTGGGCGTGTCCGGGTGAGCCGTGTACGTCGGTAGGAATATACCTCCTGCTCCATGACTTGTTGTCTCTGAGGTAAACTTGTCGGCGATGATGGTAACGTCGGCGTTGGGTAGACGTTGTTGGATATTTATAGCAGTTGAGAGACCAACTACCCCAGCTCCGACTACAGCAATTCGCACCATAATTAAGCCTTTAAATAAATGAGACGCAATATGATACAACTGGCCACGCCATTCAAAAACATGTTCGGGCATATGCGGACATCGAAGGCCTAGATCAGCCTGTGCATCCGCACAGTCTGATTAGGCTTTTTGGTGTCCGTAGACAGAATCATTTGATACTATAGACGTTTCAATCGAGATCAAATGCCCGGGTAAGACTTTGCGCATGTGCAAGATAATGTGAATCTGCGCATTTTGCGCATGCTTAAATACACTTTTTCGCTTGACGCGGCCCAAATACCCTTATCGCATATGCAGACAACGAAGACTCAAGCCAATCTGAGCACTCGCGATGCCTGATCAGTACCTTGACTGATTGCTTGCAGAATCATCGGACACTGCATAATATTGATAAATTCATACACCCAGTAAGTATTCTTTATAAATCTATAGCGGGCCGTTATCGGCCCGTCAGCTACCCTGACGGGCCGATAACGGCCCGCTATAGATTTATAAAGAATACTAGCTGGGCAATCTCTGCTCTGACTCTACGGGAATGCTTTCACGTGCCATTTGCCTTTCTTGCTGGCACATGACATAACAGATCTGAAGAGAAATGGATTCATTTTTCAAGGAGGCAACTCCATCAAAATAGTTTTGTCCCTCTTCTGAAAGGGGATCTTCTCTAAAAGGAAATAATTTTCTCCACTTGTTTTGGCATCCCTTCTGAAGAGGTTCTACTCTTAGACCCTTTTACGGAAGGAATTAGGTGTGGCGGGAATGCCAACATATAGCCATAAAATCGTCTCCCTTGTACAAAATGGCAGTTCAACAGATGAAACACATATTCAAATATTGATCGGATTAAGTGGCATAAAATGTATCATGATATTTCCGTACATGTTTCAGCGTGTAAAATATTTTACAAGATAAAATCTGTGCGAAAGTTACAAAAGGCGTACTTACCAGACAATTTCTATTTTGTATTTATATTCGCTTGTATATACTTTAATCAACAGAAAGCTCTATCGGTTGCCATGTCTGTCTAAAACAAGACGTGATATTTCACACGCTGTGTCTTTGGCTGATTGTTATCTCTGCTTGTACGAGTTTCTTTTAGGTGACATTCTAATAGTTATGAGATATTGTAAGAGTACAGTCCCGTCAGCGGTCAAGTTAACCATTTTACCGGTCCACGGTCGTTCCGGTCCCGGTCCTCGGTCGTTCCGGTCCCGGTCCACGGTCGTTCCGGTTAATATAGCGGTATCGGTCGGTCCGTTCCAATCGCTCCATAATCATGACCGCCGTTCCGTTCCATTCCATTCAATCATGTTCGCGTTATTGTGATAATAATTTACAATAAAAAATCATTCAAATTATTTACTTACAATTAACCTGAATTGCGTGTGAAACAAAACATTCCTAAAATCTGTCTAGCTATCGTTTTGAACGATTTACTTATTGAATTATGAATTTCTTTTTTCGTTCAAACTTTAATTCTTCTAAAACTGGCGACTTTGTGTTGCTTTCGCTATTATTATTATCATTATTTTGTTTTATGCAACGGTTTTAAAAGTTTTTTTTTTTTTTTTTTTTTTTTTTTTTTTTTCATACAAACTCTTAATAGTCTCAACTACTGAATTCCAAGCCTGTTTTACCTATTAATCACTGATGTTTGTTAACGACATCGCAAAAGAATTTCCATCAGGACGGTTCACCAGTGACCGATAATTCGGAACAAAAGATTGAAAATAATTTCATATTTTGTTGTAAAAAATACACATCGAACCTATCATCATGCACACACCTCACCCGTCTGGCGAAAAAAAATCAAGTATCGAAATGCATAGAATTTGCTGAGTTAAACTTACGAGAAAATACTTATAATTTTCTGTACTAAATCATTGATCAGATGTTTACTGGTGATAGGTCTAATGATATCCATTCACCGAAGTAAACACATGTCTAATGACATTCATTGATCTTGATGTAAGAATATATATAGACTCTTGATGTAAGAATGTATATACATTATAGGCAGTTCTAACGAGTACCAACAATCTGTTTTGAGCAGAAATATGAAAAATATATTAGAAATGTATACCAGTAAAATATTCTGATTCTGCCAGTAGCTGACAACTGCCCTTCTTGAATCAGCGGAAGATTTGTTTGTGTTGAGGTTTTACAGCCCAGTCAACCCAATGGGGTCATGTCGAGCGCGGTCAGTTTACTTAACCACACGTTTACTGGGCAGGCTTAGTCCTCTAAGCGGTTAACCAGTATTGTGCACATTCTTTCGACAACTGCCCTTCTTGAATCAGTGGAAGGGAGAGAATGACCGTTGAAAATATTTCATGATCAGTCTCCACAAAAGAATGTTGCTGACCTCGGCGGGGGTTGAACCCGCGACCTCCTGGTCTCCAGTCGGACGGCGCATCCAACTGAGCCACTGAGGCCGGATATCGGAAGAGGGAGAATGACCACAGAAATGATTTCATGGCGTGCCATTGCCAGTCCCCACGATCTTTGCTAAAGCTGTCGGCCTTGATGGCTCAGTTGGATCACCGTCCGACTGAAGACCAGAAGGTCGCGGGTTCAATCACCGCTGAGGTCGGCAACATTCTTTCGTGGAGATAGAATATGAAATATTTTCTACCGTAATTCTCTCCCTTCTCGCAACATTCTTTCGTGGAGATTGATCATGAAATATTTTCTACAGCCATTCTCTCCCTTCCGTTGATTCAAGAAGGGTAGTTCTGGCGAAAGGATGTGCACAATACTGGTTAACCGCTTAGAGAACTAAGCCTGCCCAGTAAATGTGTGGTAAAGTAAACTGACCGTGCTCGACATGACCCCCATTTAGTTGACTGGGCCGTAAAACCTCAACACAAACAAACTTTGCTAATGTTGCTAATAGCATGACGGAGAGACAGACTTGCTCAAGCTTCTACATCCTTACCATGAGGGGAGGTCATATAGCAAGCTTGGTTCGATTCTGCCCAATGATTTAGACGATAGCCTGTTGGACAGACGCCAGACGGACGGAAAAAATGTTGCTTGCGCACACCCTTATGATGAGGGTAAGTAATGTAGCAATATTGGTTGAATTCTGCCCTGTGGTTTAGGAGATAGTGTGAAGAATAGATGAACGGATGACCAACACACCAAAAAATAATGTTGCTCTTGCACATCTTTACAATGAGGGAAAGTGATGTAGCAAGTTTGGTTGAGTCCCAACCAGTGGTTTAGGAGCCCTGGAAGAGATAAAATGACAGACAGATGAAAGGACGCAAAGCCATGGCGGCTATCTTGCATTTCCAAATGAAACTATTTTAGCTATTTTTCATCTACAAGTCACCCTGATGACTCCTACAAAGTTTAAAGTCAATTGGCCTTTAGGTTCAGGAGAAGAAGCAAAAAATTGATTTTCAAGATGGCCACTATGGCGGCCATCTTTGATTTCTAATAGGATAAGTTTTAGTTGTTTTTGATCTATGAGTCACCCTTATGCTTCCCACCAAATTTCGAAAAAATTGGTCTTTCGGTTCAAAAGAAGCCAAAAATAGATTTTGAAAATGGTTGCCATGGCGGCCATCTTGGATATACAATCGGAGGGATTTTAGCTACTTTTGATCTACAAGTCGCCCCGATGCATCCTACCAAGTTTTGAATCAATTGGCTTTTAGGTTCAGGAGAAGTAAACTTTTTTGATCTATGTCACCCCGATGCTTCTTACCAAGTTTCGAGTCAGTTTGCCTTTCGATTCAGGAGAAGAAGCGAAAAATAGATCTTCAAGACTGCCGCCATGGCGGCCATCTTGGATTCAAATCGGAACTATTTTAGCTATTTTTGATCTACAGGTCACCCCATGCTTCCTACCAAGTTTCGAGTCAAGTGGCCTTTAGGTTCAGGAGTAGAAGCAAATAATAGATTTTCGAGATGGCAGCAATCTTGGATTTCTTATAGGAATAATTGCTATTTTTTATCTAAAGTCATCCCGATGCTTCCTACAAGGTTTCCAGTCACTTGGCCTTTTGGTTCAGGAGAAGAAGCGAAAATATTTTCAAAATGGCCGCCGTGGTGGCCATCTCGCATTTCTAAACAGAACGATTTTAGCTCTCTTTTATCTACAAGTCATCCCGATGCTTCCTACCAAGTTTCAAATCAAGTGGCCATTCGTTTCAGGAGAAGAAGAGAAAAATAGATTTTCAATATGGCCGCCATGGTGGCCATCTTGGATATCCTATTGGAATGATTTTAGCTATTTTAGCAAGTCACCCCGATGCTTCCTAGCAAGTTTGGAGTCAACTGACCTTTCGGTTCAGGAGAAAAAGCGTAAAATAGATTTTCAAGATGGCGGCCATGGCGGCCATCTTGGGATTTCCGATCGGCACGATTTTAGCTATTTTTGATCTACAAGTCACCCCAATGCTTCCTACCAAGTTTTGAGTCTATTGACCGTTAGGTTAATGAGATGAAGCAAAAAATAGATTTTCAAGATGGCCACCATGGCGGCCATCTTGGATTTTCTATCAGAATGATTTTAGCTATTTTTGATCTAGAAGTCACTCCAATGCTTCCTACCATTACCAAGTTTGGAGTCAGTTGGCCTTTCGGTTCAGGAGAAGAAGCTAAAAATAGATTTTCAAGATGGCTGCCATGGCGGCTATCTTGGATTTCTGACTGGAATGATTTTAGCTATTTATCATCTACAAGTCATCCCCGATGCTTCCTACTAAGTTTCGAGTTAATTGGCCTTTTGGTTCAGGAGAAGCGAAAAACAGATTTTCAAGATGGCCACCATCTTGAATGTCAGGTCAGAATGATTTTAGCTATTTTTGATCTATAAGTCACCCCAATGGGTCCTACCAAGTTTCAAGTCCACTGGCCCAGGGGTGTAGGAGGAGTAGGCTTTTGAAACAATTGTTGAAGGGGAATGACGAACGACAGACAAAGTACGACGGACATTGACTGATCACAACAGCTCACCTTGAGCACTTTGTGCTCAGGTGAGCTAAAAAAGGTGGCTACCTGTATTCAATTTATAGATAACTCCCAAATTCTTGATGTATATACATATCTCAGTCATTGATGGTTGGGAAATCTAACCTCGGTGGACATACATGTACATGCAGTCAGTGTGTCAGTCAAGATACTGTTCATCTTATACAGAGGTATGTCAACTGACACATATATCTTCACCAACACACTTGGCTTTAAGTCTATTGACATGTAAATGGCTATATGTGATAAAGATTTGTATTCAGAGCAACATTAAAGATACAAATAAGATATATAGGTCTATTGTGGGGTTCTTGCATGGAGAAAAGGTTGGCAAACTGCAGTCGTATCTGGAATATAAATCAAAAGATAAAAGTATTTTCAAACCCATTATTCTTGGCAAAGATCTGAATGGTTTTTGAATGGGGTGGGGCATACCATAGTCCACAGGGGACCGACTGTTGGTGTCTTATCACAAGGAGCGATAATATATATATGTTTAAGTGAGTGGGATCTCAACAGTGTCAGAGATATTAAGGTTTATGTGAACTGGATGGGGTGGGGCATACACCTGGGGACCCAGAATCAGTGTCACTGAATGCATCTTATCATACTGAACAACAATATATGTTTGATATATATTTCTGAATGGTCTCTGAGATATTAAATCTTACATGGAGGAGGTTTGTTTGTTTGTGTTGAGGTTTTACGACCCAGTCAACTCAATGGGGTCATGTCAAGCGCGGTCAGTTTACCTAACCACACGCAGGCTCAGTCCTCTAAGCAGTTAACCAGTATTGTGCACATTCTTTTGCCAGAAACTGACAACTGCCCTTCTTGAATCAGCGGAAGGGAGAGAATGACTGTAGAAAATATTTCATGATCAATCTCCACGAAAGAATGTTGCCGACCTCGGCGGGGGTTGAACTCGCGACCTCCTGGTGCCCAGTCGGACGGCGCATCCAACTGAGCCACCGAGGCCAGCATCAAACTGATTAAAAGTACAACACAATAACACTGAAATAAAATCTAAAACCAGAGAAATATTTATTCTTGGTAATTTTCTTTCAAAACGATGACTGATAGCAAGTATTTGCTAACTTCAAATTCCTCTCTAATTTCAATTCTTGATATCCATTCTCATTATTCAGAATATTGTAGTCACTTTCTGTCAAAAGTTAATAGATAGCTCCAGATAAGAGGGGTATCCGCATATTTTTTTCTTATTTCTCCATGAAAACCTATGTTGTGGGTACTCATCAGAAGTGCCTTGGCAACAACCTTCTGATGAGTACCATAACATATGTTTTGTGGAGAAATAAGAAAAATATCAGTTCTTTTTAACAGAAAAAAATGCCTTATCTGGGGCTGTGTTAACAGTTCCTGTTTGTATGCTGTAAGAATTTAATTTAAAATCTGGAACATGCTATCAGGAAAAACAAACATCCATAAACGTGGATCCTTTCAGTAGCATTCCAATATTCTTTGCATCTTTTTTAAAGTCAAGAATATTCTTTTTGGAGTTGGTTTCAAGAGGATGAATGTCTTCTGCTGTCTTTGAACTCTTTGTTTTCAAAATCAAATCAAATCCAAGGTAAGGCCTACATCATGTCCTGCTGCTATTTTAATGCCTGAAATAACAGAAAAAAATGCACAAATTATTACAGTTGTTCATTA
The DNA here is from genome assembly GCA_964016985.1 of Anodontia alba. Lineage (NCBI taxonomy): Eukaryota > Metazoa > Mollusca > Bivalvia > Lucinida > Lucinidae > Anodontia > Anodontia alba. Next base: position 69,758,246 of record OZ024827.1, on the reverse strand, counting down.
CCCCCCCCCCCCCCCCCCCGTACTATGAACAATCTAAATATTTGGAGTCATGCCTAGCTCACAGCTCTTATTTTTCTATCACATCTACATTGCATGAGGGACCATATACAGTACATTAATGTTATCAGAATCAGATTAAAGTCTATTAAGCAAAATACATATTGAATTGTAAGAAATACAAAGGGGCATAGTTCTAAGAAACCTGATCCCACAGTCCTTAATTTTTTATCACATATGTCTTGAATGAGGGACCATGTGTGGTATAAATTTTATGAAACTCACACAAATGGTACAGAAATTGTTAAGCAAAATACATATTTAACTGTAGTTACAAAGGGGCATAACTCTAATAAATCTGATTCACAAATCCAATTTTCCTATAACGCCTGCAAAGCCTGATGTCCAAGTCTGACAAATTATATCCAAATGAAAATTATATCCATATGAGACTGAAGATACGGAAGTTATGAAGCAAAGTCTTACTTGTTGACAAAAGGATGGAAACGAAGACTGCAAAAACTATATCCCTTTAAATAAGCAAATAAATGCATAAATAAAGTGTACAAGTTTGTCATATATTATACCGCATTTATTCAAAACTAAACTAAGCGGCAATAAGCCCCAGGGCATTGCAATTCTTATTGCCAAAATGACAGTATTAAATCCAAATTTGGGGCAAAAATAAGATATTTGGATGGCTTAAACTCAGTTTTGCATGTGTATAATAATGGATTTCACCTACAAAAGTAGGAGGTGTGACTAGATATAATGGGGCTTATTTTAGAATAAATATAGTATGTACATGTATTCAGTCTCATACGCATTTTAAACTTTAACACTTTGTTTTTTGTTTGATTTGGGCTTAACGTCGCTTTCAACCTTTTTCAGTCATATCGCGACGGTGTCTGGATGCGGCAGGGAGCTCAATGCTCACTTTTAGAGTGCTGCCTCACTGAAATATCACGCCCCAGACACTCTGACATGATATTCCACCCAGTCACATTATACTGACACTGAGCTGACCAGTTCTAGCTCTACTTTCTTAATGCTGAGCGCCAAGCGAAAGAGCAGCTAGTACCATTTTTAAAGTCTTTGGTATGACCCGGCCGGGGATCGAACCCGCAACCTCCCGGTCACAAAGCGGACGCTCTACCACTGAGCCACTGTGCCGGTTCTTTAACACTTTGTACTAGTATAGATAAAATCATCATGAAACTTAATTATTAGTGATATTTTTCACAGAAAATAAAACTACCTTTCACTAAGATTGAAATTTCTGCTTGATTTGGAGTTTTGCAGCCCAGCAAAAACTGTCAACTTCATGTGCAGCCAGTCAGTTAACCTACTTAAACTTTTCTGGGCAGACTTAGTCCTCTAGGCAGAAATCAGTACTTTGAGTACCAGTACTTTGTGTGCAGACTTTCGCCAGAAACTGACAACTGCCATGGTTCTTGAAGCAGGAGAAGGGGGAGAAAGACCATAAAAGTCATTTCATGTCCAATCCATCCATCCCCACAAAAGTTATGGGACCTAGATAGGATTTGAACATTTAATTCCTGGATCTGCAGGCAGTTGTGCTATTGACTGTCCTGTGGAGCTTGGTCCACACATAGAAGGAAGTGTGACAGAACCTTGGCCCTAGAATGGTCAGTATAAAACTACTTGGAGTGGGAGGGTGAGTTTGGGTAAATCAATTTTACTGGTACCAAATCTTCACTCCATGTTCAAATGATGTAAAAAATACAAAATAATTATTCAGCTTGCAAAGAGGCTCCCTTATTAGGAGAAATCTGGCAATTCATTATTTTTTTAATCCTTGTGTTTATATTTTTTTTCGTATGAGTTGACATTGCACAATTCTATTCTAAGGGATTGATTAATCTGTATTCCCTCACCTTTTCTATTTTTTATAGAATGGAAATGCCAAAGATTAGAAAAGAATATTTTACATCAGCATGAACATGGGTTTTAGAGAAGGCAGATATTATGGTGCTCTGGAAAAGACAGGAATAAAATCATGGAAAAAAGTCTGCTTCAGTGGTTTTGTTATTTAAAAAAAAATATAACCAAACAAAATGGCCACTGGTCATAAAACACAAACTAGATGATTATAATTCACATCACTCCACTTTTTATGGAGAAAATGTAATTTAACCACTTTCCTATTTTAAGTCTGTGGGCATTATATACTTTTAAAATATTCAGAAAAGCAGGTCTGTGCAAACAGTGATGACCTTCATCAAACTGCTCCTACAAGATCTGGGTCTACACTCTTTGCCATATTCTATCAGAAATATTTACAGGCTGGATAAAACATCTGTAAATCATGGTGAATAGTCCAAATATATTTAGTAATTATGGTATAATTGTACATAAAAATAATAATAATAAAACAAAATAAACAAAACAACAATCCCTGAAGTTCTACATACCTATTTTTTTTTTTTTGAACATGCGACCTTAAAGTTAAAACACACCTATTTTTAATTGGCCATATCAGTATTTTAATTACTTTTCATTGAAATCTGAAACAAGTAAATAAACTTGTTACTGTTGGAATAAAGCACCTTATTTGGAGCTCTGATCTTTTATATCTTAATCTGCATATTTAGGGCCTCCACACCAGACCTGTTGTGCTCCAGAGAAGATAAATTTTATTTTAGTTTATTTCATTTTTTTCACAAAAAAAAACAACAAAAAAACAATTGATTTATTTTCTTTAGAACTCCATTAAAAGCGTTTTTAATGGGGTACACGTTAGACTTGCCTCAGTGGAATAAGTCTATTCATTCATTTGGACTTATCTGGACAATGCCAACTTATCTGGGGCTACAAATCACCTAGCTTCTGTCCATTTTTAACTCTAATCCCTTTGTCTATTTGGGTACCATAAAACTTACAATATCCTACCATTTTATAACCATATAACTTCCTGTAAATACACAGATACACAGCCTATTATATTTTACAAAACCACACACAACAGTGAAATTGTTTTCTACACAAAATTTATATTTTCGTTTATTTCATTTGTTCAACATTCAAATGTAAGAATACATGGCATGTCATTGAAAAGACATTTTGTCCAAATGACATTTCCTCTAATAGAAATTCTAAATGGCATTTCACTGAACATGATATTTGTCTCAAATTTATCTCGAGTGTCCAGGTGGGTAAATGTCTGTGTAGGAAAATGTCCAGGTGTAAAACTGTAAATATCCTCCAAGGCACAACCAACCACCCCCCCCCCCCCTGCCCCACACCACACCCCTCCAACCCCATCACCACCCCAACATGTTCCCCTGATACCAGCATCCCACTTTTTTACTATATAAAGCATTTCTTTTTAATCCTCAGAAACAGTTTTGGTACTCATCACGAAAACGTGCCTATATAATTTTGACCCCCTTAAACCCCACTTTTATATAGTAAAACTGGGGTTTATAGGGGTATACATTATTTTTCTTATTTCTGCTCAAAAACATAGATTGTGGGTACTCATTAGAACTGCCTCAGCGAGGCGGTTCTAACGAGTACCCACAATCTATGTTTTGAGCAGAAAAATAAAAAATATCCGAATTTTTTCTCTGAAAATTTTCATTTTTTTGTGGTAAAATTTTCAGTATATTTTGAATAGGCATGTTTTCGTAATGTGTAACATTTTTTAGTAAGCAGTCTACTAAAAAAGAGGCAGACATAAACTTTGCATTTTTAGGTTTGAGGTTGTGTCTTTGATTTGCTGATAACTTAAACTTGAAATAAGAGCAGACAACATTTATAAAAGATTTCTCTTTTTCATCACAAAACAAATATGATGTTTCACACAAACTGTCTCTAAGAAGACAATTTGAATGAAAAGTCAAGCCTATTTTGTGGGAAAAATCACAGATACTTGGGGTCAGTAGGGCAGTGGAGGCCCCAAAAAATATCTTGTATATATTTTTTTCTCAAGTTATTGCTCGGCTGCAAATTCTAAGTCGAAAAAGGGGCATAACTGTGCCAAAAATATTTTGAGGGTTACCTCACCTATTGGTATGAGTTCCCCTTTCCATAATGAACAACCAGTCCGAGTTTCAAGTAAATATCTTCAGTAATGACAGAGATATTACAAAATGTCCAAGTTTTTGCACCACGACGACGCAGACGACGCCAGAGCTATGACAATACCTCATCATTTTCTTCGAAAACAGCCGAGCTAAAAATAACTAGAGAAAAATATATACAAGATATTTTTTTGGGCCTCCACTGCCCTACTGACCCCAAGTGCCTGTGGGAAAAATATCACCAAATATCTGATGACTTAGCTCAGCCAACAAAGTGCTAAAGCTTAAAATGTATGTGATACAGAACACATACATGTATGTATTGTGTATATGGGACAACAAAATATATGCATGAACATGTTTGCATTTTGGTTTGACCGTTAGGGCATTAGGTGTTGGTCTGGGGGGTAAATTAAAATGGCATGAAGAGTAGAAATTTAAAATTATAGTCACTTTAACTAACAAACTGCTATTTAATTATGTGGAAGGTGTTGGTAATGATGAAGATTTGGTTATATATGGAGATGATGGAAGTGTGATAATGAAAGGAATAGAACCAAGGACCTCATGGTCCATAGTCAGAAGTACTAAACATTCGGCCAACTTGAGGACACTTCATATCTTAAATAATTTGTCCTTGAATAATAACAAAAAAAAATATTTCACAATGTTACATGTATCATCTGCAACTGTGTTTGCCAGTGACACACTTGAAGATTAACAAATTCATAATGAATCATGTCAACCTTTGCTGATTTTTTTTTTTTTTTTTTTTGCAAAATGCCTGGTAGGGGTAAAATAGTTTGGTAGATAAAGCATGCAAAACCAGATTTTAATGATGGTTATGAACTTTAAAATTGGATATGTAAGCCATGACTATCTAGATAAAATGAGGTATCAAGATAATATTTTTCTTATTTCTATATGAAAACAAAGATTGTGCATACTCATTAGAAGCACTTTGATAAGGTGCCTGTAATGAGTACCTCAAGTGCTCAACATACCATATTTGGCCTAGTTACCACACTGTGCGCTTAGGTTTTTCAAAAATGCTAGAAAGGCTTGTGGAACGTATGTACCTACTTATATTAAGGAAACACTTTAAATAAAACAGTAAAATGATAATACCTCACCATTATCATGTCAAGGGGAGATAACTGTCAAAAACTGAAGAAATGTACCCATTAGCAATCCCAAACCAGATCAAAATATCAATGGAAATACAAAGTGGGTGAAAATCCTTTGAGATTTACTCAAGCTATTGTCCTGAAATGAATATGTGGCTGTGCAACGGGCAGAATACTCTGTCAAAAATTGGCTAAATTTGCCCATAAGCAATCCCGAATCAGATCTCCATAATAGATATGTACCACTTTGGTGAAAATCCGTTGACATTTGCTAGTTATCAATATTGACTTGCTGCGGGCAGAAAACTGTCGAAAATTTATGAAATTTGCCCATTGGCAATCCCAAACCAGATCTCAACAATATAGATACAAACACTAAGATTGGTGAAAATCCATTAATAAATTACTCAAGCTATCATCTGGCAAAGAAAAGTCAGGTGTGTCTCAGATAGATAGCTCAGTCTGTCAGAAATTAGCAATCCCAAACCAGATCTCCACATTAAGATTGATTGACTGTGTTGGGGTTTAACGACACGTCAACCCTTGTGGGTCATTTATGTCATCTCCCAGAGAAAGGGAGAAAGAAGACAGAAAAGATAGTAGAGGAGATGAAAGAAAGGGACAGGGAAGAAAGAGGAACAGGAATGAAAGGGAAGAAGCAGAAGAAATGAAAATTTTCCCCCTCTTCCTTACCTGCTACAAGGACAGCAGGCCTTGCCCAACTGTAAGCCAATATTAGTTGCCCCAGTGACATAAGACACACGACACCTTCGCACCACACAACCACCCCTTCCACATTATGAATGAACACACCAAGTTTGGTGAAAATCCATTGATATTCACTTAGGTTATCATCTGGAAACAAAAAAAAGGACGGAGGGATGGACCTATGATAGATGGATTGACAGAAGGACACTCGTACAACCAATGTGAAACCGTAATACCCCACCACTATCATGTGGCAGTGTACAAAAAGAAAAAGATCTGCTAAGGGCTCATCAAATGATGCTTGTATGATGTTTTTGTGTTGTTTTTTTGCTGATTTTTTTTTTTTTTTTTTTTTTATAAAAGCATATGTTGTGGGTACTCATTTGAACTGCATCAACAAATCATAGAAAGCAGACATAAAAAACTGGTAAATATCTTGAAACTATAGAATGGTAATTTTGGTAAAGGGAACATTTCTGTGAAATTATTTTGAAATAAGGCCATTAGCCTGGGAGATGTCCTTTAAAAGTTTTTTTTTTTCCTCTTTAGCTCTGGTGGCCATTTTGTTCTGCTGAGCGAAACCATTTAAGCAATATTGGTATAATTCCTGTAAAATTATTTCAAAATCCATTAACCGTATAGGAGGAGAAGTCTCTTAAGTAGATTGTTGATAGATGCATGACAGTCTACTCCCTTTTCTTTTTTATAGCTCTGGTGGCCATTTTGTTCAGCCAAACGGAACCATTTTAACAATTTTGGTAAAGGGTCATAAGAGGGACATTTCTGTGAAACTATTTTGAAATTCGGTCATAGGCCTGAGGAGATGTCGTTTATAAGTTTTTCTATTTTTAGCTCTGACTGCCATTTTGTTTCAGAGTGGAACCAGTTTAGCAATTTTGGTAAAGGGGCATTTGAGGAACATTTCTGTGAAATTAAACTGAAATCAGGCCACTGGCATGGGATTTGTTGTTTAAAGGTTTTTCTATTTTTAGCTCTGGTGGCCAGTTTGTTTTAGGAGCGGAACCATTTTAGAAATTTTGGTAGAGGGTCACTCAAGGAACATTCAAGTAAAATTATTTCAAAATCCATTTACTGGTTTACCGGATGTCTCTTAAGTAAATTGTTGACAGAGGCATGACAGTCTACACACTTTTTCTATTTTTAGCTCTGGCTGCCATTTTGTTCAGAGCTAAACCATTTTAGCAATTTTGGTAAAGGGGCATTAGTGGAACATTTCAGTAAAATTATTTTGAAATCGGGACCTTGGCCTAATAGAAGAAGTCATTTAAAATGGTTTTCCTATTTTTTGCTCTGGTGGCCATTTTGTTTAGTGGAGCGGAACCATTTTCAGTGATTTTTTTACCTGCGCATCCCGAGTCCCATACTCACATTTTTGCTTTGGGACTCACATTTTAAATCTCAGCGAGTCCCAGGACTCACAAAGTTATAGTGGAAAATTCTGTAATGGACGCAATGATTTTCTAGTAGGACTCACTTTATATAGCCCAAGCGAGTCCTGGGACGCATAGGTATAAAATTGTAAATAAATCACTGCAATTTAGCAATTTTAGGTAAAGGAGCATGAGAGGAACATTTCTGTGAAATTATTTTGAATCGGCCACTGGCCTGGGAGGAGATGTCTTTTAAAGGTTTCTTCTATTTTTAGCTCTGGTGGCCATTTTGTTTAGCAGAGCCGATTTGGTAAAGGGGCATGCGAGGAAGATTTCTGTGACATTATTTTGAAATCAGGCTATTGGCCTGGGAGGAGATGTTGTTAAAAGGTTTTCTATTTTTAGCTCTGGCAGCCATCTTGTTTAGCGGAACCATCTAGGCAATTTTGGTAGAGGGTCATCTAAGGAACATTCCTGTGAAATTATTTCAAAATCCATTCAGTGGACTGGTCAAGGAGGAGATGTTGTTTTAAGATTTTCTATTTTTAGCTCTGGCCGCCATTTTGTTTAGCGGAGCAGAACCATTTAGGCAATTTTGGTAGAAGGTTACCCAAGGAACATTCCTTCCTGTAAAATTATTTCAAAATCCATTCACCTGTTTGGGAGGAGATGTCTTTAAGTAAAAAATTGACAGACGGACGACGGACAAAAACTGATCACAAAAGCTCACCTTGAGCCTTTGGCTCAGGTGAGCTAAACAATATACCTATTATAAAACAAGAGCTGTCGTAGGACAGCGTAGCTCGCCTGCTGGGTACATTTTATATTGTAACAGTTTTATCATTAAGCCATATAATATAGGTCACACTGACCTAGATGTATTTGTATGTAAATCATTTTGTCACATAGATATAATAATCCAGATATGACAGTTCTCCATGAAATAGTAATAAAAATAAAAGGCAAAATCACTGAAGCATGAAATATAGGTCACAATGACCTAGATAGTAAGTGGTCATTCATTGGGTCACATGGAACTAATATCCCAGGTGTGACATTTATCCAACAAATAGTATTCAAGATATAAGGCAAAATCACTGAACCATGAAATATAGGTCACAATGACCTAAATAAAGTAAGTGGTCATTCATTGGGTCACATGGAACTAATATCCCAGGTGTGACATTTATCCAACAAATAGTATTCAAGATATAAGGCAAAATCACTGGACCGTGAAATCTAGGTGACCTGGACCGTAAAATGTAGGTCACAATGACCTTCACTCTCTTACACGTAAACCGATGTCACATAGTTAGCTGATGTATAACCAGTTGTGTCTATAACCTGTAGGCATATAAGATTTTACAAATGTGTCCTAGATTTTGACCCCTAGCCCCACTCCAAGGCCCACCCTGAGGTATGAACCCAGGGGTATGTTCTTTTGGAATCTCAGAAGACTCCTCCAGGTACCCAAATTCTAAATATGAATGCTCTATGAGGAGTGAAAGTCAAGATATAAGAATTTGAAAAACTTTAACACCATATTACAAAGGTGTCCTAGATTCTGACCCCTAGCCCCACCCAGGGGCATGAACTCAGGGGTTTATTTTCTTGGAATCTCAGAAGACCCTCCAAGGTACCTAAGTTCCAAATTTGATGCCTCTATGAGGACTGACTGTTGAGATATGAGCATTTGAAAAACTTTAACACAGTGTGACGGGAACGGGAACGCAAACGAAAACGCAAACGCAAACGCGGACGACCGGGGTGACTACAATAGCTCTCCTTGTCTTTCGTACAGGCGAGCTAATAAAATTTGCACACTATTACCTCTAAACAATATGCTGACAAAAGTTTACGAAATTACGAAAAGGGACATAACTCTGCCAGTATTTGGTGTACTGTATCCTCAAAATAATATGCGCTGCTCCACATCATCCTGTAACTATTTAAGAAGTTTCAGCTTGATCGGATGTAAACTATAGGAGTTAGCCAGAAACGAAAAATTTTCAAAGGAGTATAACTGTGCTTATATTTGGTGTACTGTAACACTGAAACAATATACGCTGTTCCACATCATGGTAATTACAAATGAAGTTTCAGCTTGATCAGATGTAAACTGTAGGAGGAGTCAGCCGGAAACAAAAAGTTTACAGAAATTTTCAAAGGGGCATAGCTCTGCTAATATTTGGTGGACTGTAACCTAGAAACAATATGCCGTGCTCCACATAATGGTCTAACTATAAATTACATTTCAGCTTGATTGGATGTAAAGTTAAAGAGAAGTTGACCTGAAACAAAAAGTTAACGGAAATTTTCAAAGGGGCATTACTCTGCTAATAGTTAGTGGACTGTAACCCCGAAATAATATGTGTTGCTCCTCATCATGGTCTAACTATATACCAAGTTTCAGCTTGATCGGATGTAAACTGTAAGAGGAGTTAGCCAGAAACGAAAAAGGTTATGGACAGACGGACAGACGCCATACCCCGTAACATAACAGTCCGTTTTTCAAACAGGCATCCACAACTTTCAACCTCCTGATCACCAGTCGGACACACATCCAACTAAGCTACCAATGCCAGCTCACACATTCATGAAATAAATATCAACCTCAAGAGGGATTTGAACCTGGAATCTCATGTTCCAAAGTCAGGAGTGCCCAACTGACAATCTCCCTTCTTGAATCAGCAGACCGGGGAGAATGATGGTAGAAATTATTTCACGATCAATCTCTTGAAGAGGTAGGCTGCCAAGCTAGGATTCAAACTTGCAACCACTAGATCTGCCGTCTAATGCACTAGTTACTGACTGCACTGCTGAGCAGGTTCCAATCAGCTGATGATCATACATGCAATCTCTAGGTCAATTACTTCTAGCACAAGAGGCCAGCAGCATTACTAATCTGCTTCCAGGCCAGAGTATGTGCAAGTACATGTACTGTTTCAAAGTCTTCCTGACAATGGTTAGACAAATGATTAAAATGTATAGTAGAGCCAGGTATTACCAGGTAACATTCCGAGACCTTTAATATTGCATGCCAGTATCCACTCCCTGCCTCTTAGAAGATCTCAGTGTCAAATATTATCATTTCATCAATTTCATTCATTTTATCTAAATTGTTTCAAACATCCTTGAGCTACACAATATATAACAATAAAGTACAAATACACACTAAAACAGTCCATAAGTGCACAATGTTGAGGCCACCCCAGGGATTTTGAGGAACAGGGGAACAAGGCCATGTATTACAGGGGAACGAGGGAAGATGAATCTAAAACAAGAGGTCCGCGGGTCACGACTCACTCACCTGAGTGACATAGCTACTCCAGGTATGCATCTGTTATGCAATATTTTCCAATCCTATCATTGCAACTAATGAAAGGATGATCAATTAAGCAGTTCTTAGTTTTGAAGAAGGACACATGGCCATGGCAGTCAATGAAGCGTGACCATTTGGACAAACTCTCAATCATATTTCACTAGTAGAATCAATGTGAAATGATGGAAATTGGCTAAGTGGTTTCTGAAGAGTTGTTTAACAGTATCATGATTTTATACCCAAGTAAACAGCACAGGGGCAGGGAAATATAATAAATGTCAAAATGATTACCTTTGGAAACAAAGATCACACTACAGATTAGAAAACGTGAGTCTTGGTTTTATTGAGAATCTTCATAAAGCTGTAAAGAAGTTTGCAACACTGCTTTAATTGTGGTTTTGGAGGAGCTGTCATTAAAATAAATCATTTTCTAAAATTTTATTTTGCCATGGCAACCCAACAAATTGGTCACTGGTCATAAAAACACACAAACTGGGTAGACAATGATCATAACTGCAAAATATGGTTCACATTACTTCACTGGTTATGGAGAAAATGAATTAACCATTTCTTCATTATAAGTCTATGGGAGTTTTCTGTTGCCATGGCAACAAAACCAAGAGGCAGACTGGCAGACTTTTTATCTATTTTCAATTGCCCTTACCCATTTAACATTTGCACCAACTTAGAGTCCTACTACTTCTGTGGTTTTGGAGGACTGGTCATTGAAAAAATCTTCTTCTTTTTTTTTTTTTTTTAAATTTAATATTGCCATGGAAAACAAACAAAATTCTCACTGGTCATGAAAGGCACAAGCTGGGTAGACCATCATCAAATGTCATAACTGCCAAGTATGGTTCACATCACTTCACTGGTTATGAAGAAAATGCAATTTCACCATTTTCCCATTATATTAGTCTACAGGAGCTTTCTGTTGCCATGGCAACCAAAGCGAGAGGCAGATCACCATAATTTTAGCCATTTTGAATTGTCCTTACCCCAAAGCAGTTCATTTGTACAAAATTAGAATCATACTGCTTGACTGGTTTTGAAGGAGATGTCATTTAAAAAATTCCTTTTTTTTAAATCTAATATTGCCATGGCAACCAAACAAAATAGCCATTGGTCATAAAAAATATAAATTGAGTAAACACTCATCCAATGATCATAACTGCCAAACATGGTTCACATCACTTCACGTTTTTGGAGAAAATGCAATTAATTTAACCATTTTCCCAATATAAGTCTATGGGAGCTTTCTGTTGCCATGGCAATCAAACCAAGAGGCAGATCACCAAAAAATCTGGCTATTTTCAAAGGACCCTAACCAAGCAACATTCTTATCAAGTAAGGTACAAATTGCTTCAATGGCTTTGGAGGAGTTGTCATTTTAAAGTGTTAACGGACAGACAACCGAACAGATGTTTCAACAATTTGGGTTTAGGGGCTATGTCCCATTATGAATTTCTATAGGGTTTTAAGGGCTATGAGCTCCCTAAGCTAAAGGTTTATAATGTATCTTAACGGAAAAAAGCAAATGTGGTTACAAAATTGAACCCCCTAACCCAAAATGTTTGCTCGAACAGACGGACAGATGACGGACAGGTGGGCTAGGAACATGAGAACAAAGGTGATTGGGGAACAAGTAACACAGAAAATCAAGATTTTGATTTTTGGAACAAGGGAAAATGATAATTTTTCTTCAAGGGAACAGCTACCACCACAGGGAGGGTCTTCAGTTATGTCTAAATCGCCTAGGAGGACACAGACAGTGTACATTGTAAACTCCAGGTTGCAGGATGAAGGCCTACAAGTAACAATTTGAATTATCCTACGGTTCTTTAACCTGCACAGGGTGTTACTTATCCTGGACAGTGGACCTTCAGTTAATGTCCCGCTCCAAAGGATGGCGCACAGGTTTCATGTCATGCCTGCAAATGACATAAAAGAAAGCGTGTTCAGACAGCAAAAATTCCCTTGCTTAGCCTAGGATCAATCCTTGTACCATTAGCTCTAGAGGTTAGTGCACTCACCACTGAACTACCTATATTGTAGTCTGTACATGAAATCTTTAATTTTTTTATTATTAAGAATTTTTGCCAGACCAAATTTTTAAAAGACATGTCTGCAGGCCCTACATTACATATACAGCTGGCCACTGCTAATTATATTCATGCTACAGAATAACTGGTTCTGTACTTGTCCGATAACTGGTGCATGACGAGTAAGTGTGTAAGAAGGTGATTCTTTTCCGATTTTGTACAAACCGAATAATACCTTATTATTAGAGATGTCACTGTAATTTTACGGACAGTAATGTTGTCAAACATAATTTAAGTAAAGCGTAAACACTTTAAAAAGAGGATAATAAGTAAACTTACATTTCAGGTGGTTCTTCTTCTTTGTTCCAGCCAGCTTGATTGTTACGTTCTGAATATTCTTCCGAAAATGGAACACCTCTTCTCAGGGTACCGCACCGGGCCGGATATATTTAGGATTGTCTGTACAACAAGTTCATTTGCTTTTGTTGCAGGCTCTCTCTCTCTCTCTCTCTCTCTCTCTCTCTCTCTCTCTCTCTCTCTCTCTCTCTCTTAGCCAGCCAATATTAATTTATTTTGTTTGAGTTATGGCTATACCACCGAGAAAACCCTTAGGGAAGTCCTCCCAGGGGTGTTCCTGGTCCCCTGAAATAAGTCAGCATTTTCCCTTGTTCCCCAAAATTAAAATCTTGACTTTCTATATTCCTTGTTCCCCCAGCTCAATGGCTCAGTTGTCAGAGCATCTGCTTGACAGGGAGGTTGTGGGTTCGATCCTCGACAAAGGATACAAAGACCTGTCAGCTACACTGTACCCCTGTGTCAGTTAGTAATGTGGGGTATAGTGGTCTGTCACCTAATTATATACCAGAATATCTGTCAGCGACAAAGTATACAAAGACCAGTGTCAGCTGCACTGTCGGTTACCCGGAATATCAGTCAGGAACCCAGGGTATAGTGGCTTGTTACTTGAAGTGTACACCGGAATATCAATCAGCAACAAAGTATATGAAGTCCTGCCAGCTACATTGTACCCTGATGTATCAGTCAGTAACCTGGGATATACATTTGGAGTGTATAGATATACTGGAATATCGGTCAGCAACAATTAAAGTATACGAAGATCTGTCAGCTACACTGGTCATCGGTGTATCAGTCAGTAACCCGGGATATAACAGCCTGTCACCCAGAATGTTTCGTAGTATAGGGTCCCATAGTATACTTTGTCACTGACTGATATTCACTGGTTTACACTTTAGGTGACAGGCCGCTATGGCTTACTGACTGATATACCAGGGAGCAGTGTAGCTTACAGGTCTTCATATATACTTTGTTGCTGACTAATATTCCGGTACACATTCCATGTGACAGGCCACTATACTCCAGGTTACGGACATATACTGGGTAACAGTGTAGCCGACAGGTATTCGTATACTTTGTCGCTGACCGGTATTCGGGTATGTACTTCAGGTGACAAGCGGCTAAACCTGGGTACAGTGTAGCTCACAGACCTTGTTATGCTTTGTCGCTGACCAACATTCTAGTCCAGGTGAGAGGCTGCTATACCCTAAGTTACAGATTGATACTTTGGGGTACAGTGTAGCTGATGGGTCTTTGTATACTTTGTCTCCGACTGATATTCCGGTATACACTTTAGGTGACAGGCCGCTATACCCTGGGTTACTGACTGATACGCTGATATACAGTGTAGATTGCAGGTCTTGGTTTACTCTGTCGCTGACCAATATTCTGGTATACTCTCCATGAGACAGGCCACTATACCCTGGGTTACTGACTGAGACACTGGGTAACAGTGCAGCTGACAGGTCTTTGTATACTTTGTTGCTTATTCAGGTATATTTATAACTGTCAGCTATAAAAAAAAAAAACATTAACCTCGACCCTGTCACATTGAGTAGAACATAACATACTTTCTATGCTGCGCATCGTGTTTGCAAATCAGTCAATCAATCAGCGATATGAAGTTCTCTAATACCATGTTAGATTGTGTTTATTTTTAAATTTCAATTGCTGTTTTGTCAAGGACAATGCCGGTCACTGGCTTATAGTGTAATTCTTTGCTTATTATATGAACGTCTGTTTATAAAGGGTAAAGTTTACTGAAACTTATATCAGGGATTTACATATTTATTCTATTAACTCATAACCCAAACATTCAGAGAGAGAGAGAGAGAAACCTTTTTTCATAGCTGACAAACCAAATAAAATCTCTTTTGGCAGCATATAATAGACAGCATTGACTGCTTTAAGATTATTTAGATTGTCATTTTCAGAAAGTACTGTTTTAGAATATGTATTGGAGCGGGAAGAGTGGTCACTTTGTATTGTTTTAAAGGTCAAATTGCGTTTCGTCTGATATCAACTCAATTTTAGTAAACACCGTTCCATTTTTTCACTGGAATGGACCGGAACGACCGGGAACGCTAAGAAAGCGAGAAATGGAACTGACCGTCGCTCCGTTCCAGTCGTTCCGGTACCGGTCCGGTCCCGGTTGCGTTCCGGTCGTTCTCCGTTCATCGGTCGTTCAGGTGGTAAAGCTGACCGCTGGCGGGACTGTATGCGTGGTCACATAGTTTTCAAAGCTAAGTACGATCATACGTAAGCTGAATTTTGTATTTGAAGCAAATCTTAATATAAAACCTTGTCGATTTCAAAGGGATAACATTAAATTAATAATTTTATGCAACATGTGTACCCATTGTCCTCTATAATATATATTATTGCCCAACAACAGCCGTGCATTAACTGGCGAAAAACCGTTTATTAACAAGGCATTTCACGCGCTATTAATGCACGGCTACGCAACTTTCAATATGATCGTACCGGGGCCACAGATTTGCTTAAGTTACGAGATTTGTACTGCCCGGCCCTAAAACGAGCATAGTCCATGGAAATTGCGTTCGCGAGACATCGGTGAATAGGCGAAACAAAATAGTGCAAGAAATAACGCAAAATTTAGCAAATGTTTTCAGTTTTTATGCAATAATAGCGATCGAACATGGTTTTTCAATGCATTAACATTCGCCAGGTCCCTTGGGAGGTGTTGAAAACCGCGGCCTCCGGCCTCGGTTTTCAACACCTCCCTCGGGACCTGGTGAATGTTAATACATGAAAAACCAGTTTGATCCCCATAGTGAAAACCGGGGTATTCATTTGAGTCGCAATGTGAGAAAACGTACCTTCTGACGTGCACTCAACAAAGACATATCTACACTGCGCATGCGCACAGTCTGATCTGAGTCTTCCTTCTCCGCATGAAGAAACTTTGCATCCTTGACTATCCGACTATCCGGAATGCCTCCGGGGAAGATTCTGATCAGACTGCTCGAATGCGCTTAATTAAATTTATTTTGTATTTTTATCAGGAATTTGCACTGCGTAAATGAATATTAGCTGGCGTACAACCATATCTTCCCTCTTTTATATAACCTAACATTCATAGGTCTTGATAAGACTGGGTATCAGGTAAATAGTTTTCTTATTTCTCCAGGAAAACATATGTTGTGGGTATACCTTAGTTATCCGGGCAGACAAGCCTGAGAAAACTGTAAACCTTGGTCAATTGTCGCATTAATTTTGATTTCCTCCCGTCTCCGGGAAATTCTATTTCCGTGGATGAAGGTTGGGAATTTTCACACCTTTTAGTCGACATACTACACTGTATGGCTCGGGCATGACATTGAAGAGGTGAAAGTGGGAGGGATGTACTTTCAGAGTAGGGGCAGTTCTGTCAAAGGGAAAGAACTTTCTCCTCAAACTGGCGAGCCGTAAAGTGAAATAAAGCAAGTTATAGCTTACTTTATGGTGTTCATTATGCGGCGGGGGAAAAAAGAACACAAAACTTAAGGGTGCATTCCACAGTTTCGCACTTTTGAACCTGGCAAAAATGTCAATAACTAGGGGTAGGGCTAGAAACCAGTCTGAAAATACTTTTTGCTGCACATTTTGACCAAAACTGAAATTTTATGCTTGTCAGTTATTGTTAACACTGATAAAAAAGACTTTTCTTGAGGTCACATGACCTTTTTATAAAACAGTGTAGGTAAAATACGAAACTGTTGAACTCTGTCTGGTACCCGGTTTTACCTTGTCAAAAATTGTAGCATGCTTTTCTGTGGATTTTATCTTAAAAACGAGGTGGCTTACAGGTATTGATTTCTGGATAAAAGTAATATTCTGTAGGCGCTCTGTCAAATTTCCAACTGTTTCAGACCAGTGCATTGTCCTGGAGTTGATGATAATCGTTCGAAAACTGCACTTTTTGCATAAATTTGGCCGCAGTCGGAGGGGGTGGGGTATTGTTTACATTAGTGCAACAGCAGGTTTTGGTACATTGCAGTTATTTTTATGATGCTTAAATTATTATTTGGTATGTTTGCAACTTATTGATACAGCACCTAATGGACAGGTACTGTTATATTTGCTGTGATTGCATTTTATGTATGTGAGGGCTGTGAACAGATTGAAATGCAAGTCAAAACTGTGGAGTGCACCCATTAAGCGTACAATAAGCTCAGTGTGACCAGCAAAAACTTAGATCAGCCTGTACATCCACCCAGTATGTCAAGGGTTCTCGCATATCACTCTTTGGATAGCCTGGAGGCTGTACAAGGCACCTGTGATCAGCGAAGACTCTGATCAGACTGCGCGGATGCGCAGGCTGATCTGAGTCTTCGCTGGCCGCGTAAGTCTTATTGTAGGTTTTGTCGTGCGTTGGCTCAAATTACAACACCAACTTTTATCGGTCACATTTTCATACTTTCCAAATAACAATACCACTTGTGTACGCCGATATATCTACGCTGTTGAACGTATCATCTTTTCTTATCTTTTCACTAAGTTCACTGTACTCTACCTACATGTTAAATTGTAATCATCATAGTGCAGGTTATATCTTATTTTCTTTGGGATCATTGAGCCCACCCTGGATATTTTGAAAATCGAATACCGCTTAAGCCGGCTCTAGGGGTGGGGGGGAGGGGGGGGGGGGGGGGGCGGGCGGGGGGGGGGGGGGGAGTGCGTATGCAGCCTCGCAAACTACAGTGTTGCATGTGAAGACACTTAATCAAACCGAGTCTCCGATTTTCGCGATTTTAGTGTGTTCCAATTTCCAAAGGCAATCCTTTTTGACTTTTATGGTAACATACTCCACGGGGAACAAAATTTTAATCACTTATGTTATCTTCACACATAAATAAATTTCATGAAGAGAGATATGCACGTTCGTCCAGTTATACATTGTATCTGCATTTCTTATTTTTTTTTTTTTTTTTTTTTTTTTTTTTTTTTTTTCATGATCTCTCCTTCTTTTGGTGCCTCGGGAAGGCTGTACTTCACGTAATTATGGTATTTTCTGGGTATTCAATTATATTTGGAATATCCTCGTCAACAACAGTTCACTTTGTCAAGTAGCCTCCCAGAGGGAATGAAAAATATAACGGAATAGAATAGAAGAACTATTCATTATAGCCCAATCCCTCAACTGGTGCTAAGCTCTAGTCCTAATTTAAGCTTAATCTGAAGGACGGCCGAGTGTCGAAAGCTATACGGCACGTACATGTACGCACCACGCAAACCCACCCATTAAATATTAAATAATAAATATATTCTATCCTTTTGATAGTAACATGTGTGCTAGTCATACACATTAATGCATATTACACAAACCCACCTATTAAATAATATTTTATCCTTTTCATACATGTAGTAAAACTTATTCGAAGAATCTAGCAAGCCGGAAGAAAAACGTTCGCGTCTTATGTATAGATAATTAGAGAATATTAGTTATCTTGCGATAACCATATAATAAATTCTTTCGCTAGGCAAAAGTGGCCTCCACATGTGCTTATACTACTGTACCTGGAGAATTGCCCAGTCAGCATTCTACGTAAATCTATATCGGGCCGTCATCGGCCCGTCAGGGTAGCTGACGGGCCGATGACGGCCCGATGTAGATTTACGTAGAATGCTAGCTGGGCAATTGAATTGCCTTTATTCATATTGACACGGATTTGTGAAGAAACTGAGGTACAGTAATTGCTTACGTTTGCAGCCATGCATATCAGGATCTATAATGGCACAGTTTTCACTGTTAGAACTAAAACCAAAGCCAGTGTCCCTTCTTGACGACCTAGGTTAATGCCATGATGACGACGCTAAAGTGTTTTATAGCGAGCATAGCTCGCGACGCGCGAAGCGCGTCGCGAACGAAGTGAGCTCTACGGTAGAGAATATGAGCAATGAAAAGTAACATACAACGATATATACTTTCAGCAGAAATCGCTCTGACCAATTTTCATCCCGTTTTCTTCCCGGAAGTTGTCAAAACTTGTCACCGGAAGATGACCGGACTGGAGCGGATCGACTTGATACTAATAAGCGTCACGAAGTGAGAAGAAACGAGTGTCAATAAGTGTCACGGACATATATTGCTAATTATTTTTTATTATTTATTTTTGACTTACATAATTTTTTATATACTGATAGTCATTCTTTTATGATGCTGTGAAGGACTTTTGAAGAGACTACAAACGGGGTCTGTGCTGTGCTTGCATTTAGGCTAAGCCTATTTTCATATTAGCGAGCACAGCTCGCGACGCGCAAAGCGCGTCGCGAACGAAGTGCTCTACGGTGGAGAATATGATCAAGGAAAAGTAACATACAACGATATATACTTTCTGACCAATTTTCTTCCAGTTTTCTTACCGGAAGTTGTCACCGGAAGTTGACAGGACTGAAGCGGACTTGATACTAATAAGTGACAAAAAACGAGTGCCAATAAGTATCACGAACATATATTGCTGATTATTTTTTTATTATCTAAATAAACAGGGATATTGTTATACGCCCCTACCTCCCCCGCCCCCGCCGTTCGTCCGGCCGTCCTTCCGTCCGTGCGCCCGTCTGTAATGTCACACCATTTCTCCTAGACCATTTAAGCTAAATTCTCGAAACTTTCACAGATGATAGCCCTATGGATGAGGACTGGAGTAACACATTCTGAATTTTGATGTGGCATCTGGGGGCAGGGCCATGGGGGTGTCGCCCCGAGGATCCGAAATTCATTTTGTACAAACATAGTCATGTTGCATATCAAATCAAAGGTTATGAAGAGTAGAATACAGTTGTGCAAAACTTTTGCCCTGGGGGCATGTCTGGGGTCACTAGAGGTCAAAAAGTAGGATTTTGGGTCCTTTTTTTATTGTCACCCTACTCCTCTTAGGCTTTTTTTTAGCTAGAACCCTTGATTGATTGATTGTGTTTGGGTTTAACGACACGTCAACCCTTGTGGGTCATTTTTTGTCGTCTCCCAGAGAAAGGGAGAAAAGAGATAGAAGAGATAGTAGAGGAGATGAAAGAGACGATTAGGGAAGAAATAGGAACAGGAATGAAAGTGAAGAAACAGAAGAAATAAAAACATTCCCCCTCTACCCTTACCTGCTACAAGGATAGCAGGCCTTGCCCAACTGTAAGCCAATTTCAGTTGGACGCCCCGGTGACGTAAGATACACGACACCATTGCCACTCCTGACCACCCCGTAGAACCCTTAAAACTGTCACAGGTAATAGCCCTATGGATGAGTACTAGAGGAACGCATTCGGAATTTTGATGTGACCCCTGGGGGCAGGGCCAAGGGGGTGTGGCCCCGAAGGGTCCAAAATTCATTTTGTACAAACATGTTGCATATCAAATCGAAGTTTATGAAGAGTAGAATACAGTGGTGCAAAACGTTTACCCTGGGGGCATGTCTCCGGGTCACAGGAGGTCAAAAAGTAGGATTTGGGGTCTTGTTTTATTGTCATCCAACTCCTCTTAGGCGTTTTTAGATAGAACCTTGAAACTGTCACAGGTAATAGTCCTATTAATGAGGACTGGAGGAACCTATTCGGAATTCTGATGTTACCCCTGGGGCAGGGGCAAGGGCCAGGGAGGTGTGACCCTGAAGGGTCAAAACCCATTTTGTTCGAACATAATCATGTTGCATGTCAAATCGAAGGTTATGAAGAGTAGAATACAGTGGTGCAAAAATTTTGCCCCGGGGCATGACTGGGGGTCACTAGAGGTCAAAAGGTAGGATTTTGGGTCCTATTTTTTGATTGTCACCCAACTCCTCATGCTTTTTTAGCTGGTACCTTGACCTAGTAATAGCCCTATGAACTAGGACTGGAGGAATGCATGTGTATTTTGATGTGCAGGGAGATATGCGATAGCGCTGGCGCGTGGATATGCGATGGCGCGCCATCGACTTGTTCTAGTTATCCCCGCGCTTTTCAAGGCCGGTGGTTCGTACGTTCGTCTGTAATGTCACACAATTGCTCCTAGACCATTTACTCTAGATTCTTGAAACTTTCATAGATGATAGCCTCTGGATGAGGACTGAGAACACATTCGGAATTTTGATGTGACCTCTGGGGGCAGGGCCAGGGGGGGTGGGGTGTAGTCCCGAAGGGTCCAAAATTCATTTTGTACAAACATAGTCATGCTGCATATCAAATCGAAGGTTATAAAGAGTAGAATACAGTGGTGCAAAAAATTTGCCCTGGGGGCATGCCTGGGGGTCATTAGAGGTCAAAAAGTAGGATTTTTGGTCCTTTATTTTTATTGTCACCCAACTCCTCTTAGCCTTTTTTAGCTAGAACCTTGAAACTGTCACAGGTAATAGCCCTATGGATGAGGACTGGAGGAACGCATTCGGAATTTTGATGTGACCCCTGGGGGCAGGGCCAGGGCAGTGTGACCCCGAAGGGTCCAAAATTCATTTTGTACAAACATAGTCATGTTGCATATCAAATCAAAGATTATGAAGCGTAGAATACAATGGTGCAAAACTTTTACACTGGGAGGCATGTCTCGGGGTCACGGGAGGTCAAAATTAGGATTTTGGGTCCTGTTTTTATTGTCACCCAACTCCTCTTAGTTGTTTTTTAGCTAGAACCTTGAAATTCTCACAGGTAGTAGCCCTATGGATGAGGACTAGAGGAACCTATTCGAAATTTTGATGTGACCCCTGGGGCTAGGGCCAGGGGGTGTGGCCCCGAAAGGTCAAAATCCATTTTGTTCGAACATAATCATTTGCATATCAAATCGAAGGTTATGAAGAGTAGAATACAACAATGGTGCAGAAATTTTGCCACGGGGGCATGTCTTGGTGTCACTAAAGGTCAAAAAGTAGGATTATGCGTCCTATATTTTGCTTTGTAGGCTTTGTAATAGCTAGAACCTTGACACTGTCACAGGTAATAGCCATATGAATGAGGACTGGAGGAATGCATTTGGAATTTTCATGTGCAAGGAGATATGCGATGGCGCGGGCGCGGGGATATGCGATGGCGCACCATCGACTTGCTCTAGTCTAGTTTTAATATGTAATGTTCTTTAGGCCCCAAGGAAGATTGGATAACCCGATTGGCCTACCCTCGGTAAATAAAGTACCTACTCACTCACTCACTCACTTACTTAACCACTCACTCACTTAATTACCTACTTATTAACTCACTCACTTACTTTCTTACCTACCTACCTACTTACTTACTTGCTTACTTACTTAAGGCAAACAGAGACACTTTCATGTCAAAATTATTTTAAAGAGGTTCTACTCTAACTGGCAAGGACGCCTTTTCAGAAGAGACTTGGTGTGCAGAAATTTCAAACAGGAAGCCACAAAAATTGTATACCCTGTAAAAATGGAGGAAACTCTTCCATTCGTATCCATTCAACTTAACAACAGTATGCATACATGTCTGCAGAGCATGCACAAAGATTAGAGCTCTCTGCTCAGCTACATATTGACCTTTGTCCTCATGTTATAAGCATATTTGACCAAATACAGAAAAACAACAGCTTTTTCATCGTGTTATTTTATTTATGAAATATTAAGTACTTGCACAATTATGCATTTATTATCGGATGAGTGATTTTTTACAACTGCTATGGTAAACAAATATATTTTTAAACATTTAATGCATAGCACTTTGGGTAAACTTTTCAGCAGACGACATTTTGAAATATTATTTTCTTATTTTTCACAGAAAACAGGATTTGACATTCAATGCAAATTGTCTCCAATTGAGAGACTTTGCATGAAATGTCAAATCCTGTTTTCCGTGAAAATAAAAAAAAAAAAACAAAAAAAAAAAACCTTTCATCAACGTGTGGGCTGCTGAATTAGCACTGAGAGTAGAAAAGGTTAAGCAACAAGTGATGACTATATATGACTACGCTTCTACGTGGCCTTATTAAGCTACCATATTTTCCCTAAAATTGGGACATGAAGGTATTGGCAAACAGTGTAGACCCAGATCAGACGCTGCAGAACACAGAGTCTGATCTAGGTCTATACTGTTTGTCAATACGATTCTGTGAGCGAACAACCAAGGCAGTGGAAGATTGCGCAAAAAAAAAAACAAAAAAAAAAACAACAAAAAACAAAAAACGGATCTTTGCTGTCAGCCTTCCTTTTTGCAAGGCGATGCTCATGAATTTTTCATAAAAAAAAAAAACAAAACAAAAAAAAACCAGCAAGTACGTTCCATCAATTCGTTATAGCCAGCTCATTTTCTGTATATTGTTCACCGGGATTTGTTTTCGAAATGACTTTCATTGCAACAAGCAGTTCACTCTGGTCCCATTTTCGCTTGGCAAGTTCAGGACAACACAAAGTCTAATGACATTTAGAAGCCGC
>OZ024827.1:69652416-69729916 GCA_964016985.1 Anodontia alba | reverse complement strand
GAACCGCCTCACCGAGGCGGTTCTAACAAGTACCCACAATCTATTTTTAGCAAAATAAGAAAAATAATGTATACCTCTGTAAACCCGAGTTTTACTGTATAAATGTGGGGTTTAAGGGGGTCAAAATTATACAGGTATGTTTTCGTGATGACATCTCAGAAGGAACGTTTGTTGCGGCTTATTTCCTGGGTATTTTTTATTTACCTTTAAAGAGCCGTTTCTGTATGTCTTCGTCTCTTTTTCTATCCGCACTGGGTCCCTATGTGGTCTGAGATCTACCCATTCGCTTTGGATTGGAGCACCCTTAAAGAGCAGAAGTAAATCCAATTAGTAGAAGTTTACATTAATTCTCTGAATCTAATTTGTGATGAGGAGAAGAAACATATTTTATCAATATAATATAAATATAATTAGATATAAGTAAAACATACTCACATATTTCTTTACCTTATTGTTGTTTTCAAGAGGTTAGATGTTGCATAGTCAACAGCCAAATGGCATCGGCCATGGTGACTAAACTTGAGATTGCAACTAACATATTTCATATAAAAGGTTCAAAACCAAATTATACATTCAAATTATCATCAGGCAAAATATCTATGACATAATGTATTACTTTAACCCAGGGCAGTTAAATACGCTAAACTTTTTATAACACTATTGCTGGTCCTAAGTGAAAGCCGTGTCTGCTTAACAGTTGTGTTGTACTTTTGCGGTGATGTCGCCGTGCACTGCAAAGTCCGTATCTTTACCAATTGCGCTACCGAGACAACCCCAAGAAAGTATGTTCAAATAGCTTTTATAAAGCCGACGCTGCAGTACGCTGGATTTCATCACGAAAACACGCCTATATAATTTTGACCCCCTTAAACCCCATTTTTATATAGTAAAACTGGGGTTTACAGGGGTATACATTATTTTTCTTATTTCTGCTCAAAACATAGATTGTAGGTACTCGTTAGAACCGCCTCGACGAGGCGGTTCTAACGAGTACCCACAATCTATGTTTTGAGCAGAAATGTGAAAAATATCATAATTTTTGTCTGGAAATTTTCCCGTTTTTGGTTGTACAATTTTCAGTATATTTGAATAGGCGTGTTTTCGTAATGTAAAGCTGGACTTAAAGCAGCTTAGTACAGTAGACTTTCATTATCTCACTCTAAGGGACCGGAATTTTCCGTTTGAGATAACAGTAGTTTGAAATAACAGGATAACTGTAAAGAGCATAAAGCAACAAAACAAACTTTATTCAATGTTTAGTTTGAATGAAGCAGTAGTTTGAGTTATCAGTGTTTGAGATAGCAAGAGTCAAATGTATCTTTAATTTTTGCGTTATATGATTAGTTTACTGACTCAAATTATGAGAGTGACTCTTGTCTTTAGCCATCCATAATGGAGAAATAATCCTTAGAAAAAATTCTTAGTTCTTATGCCGGGGATCCAACTGTGTTATATCCAAACACAAAAAGTATACAATATAACACGAGTGGTCATTTCATATGAAATTTATGAAACGAGCCTTCGGCGAGTTTCATAAATTTCATATTAAATGACCACGAGTGTAAGATTCTGTTTATCATATGATCCTTTTAAATTGGATCTTATCGCCTTTAAAGTTGACAATTGTTCAACAGGAAATGCATGGTTGACATGCAACGTCGTCATGACGTTACTTGTTCCTGCCAAAGTGTTATATAACGTGTGGTCATACGGTTTTAATAACATGACGTTATGCACTGAATAACAGCGACGTCATATGATAGACTTATCTCCACACATAGTCGTTATTTCTGAACAACATATAAGTTCCGTTTACATGCCAATTTTTTCTGGCACATGTTATATCCGAAATAATGCAATATAAACCGTGCAATAAAGTGGTCCATACATAATTTATAAAAGAGTGCTCGTTGCTTTCGATCAAAGGCTACTCTGTAGAAGTGCTGCAACGAGGCGCTTCTAATGGGTTCCCTTCACATACGTTTTCGTGAAGAAATGATAAAGAAATGTCGACAAAAGCCACGCTTTATCTGAGTTTGTTGTATTCATAAGCTGCTTCTGGATAATTATCGTAGCTCAAAAATAAAGAAGTCAGCTGCCTCTGTACTTTTATCCCCTGTAGTGGCGACTTTTGTCGTCTGCTGATAACCTTTACAAACATTTTGGACCCAGATCAGGCCCGACAAAACGTCGGGCCTGATCGGGACCCAAACTGTTTGACACTCTGATGGTATTCCTGAAAAAGTTACTTAAAAAATCCACAGACGACAAAAAAGCATGCAAAATTACCCAGCACGCAAAGGGTTTATACCTTTAAGCTTGGCCACAGCTTGTAGCACCGGTCAAGTATTCCTTTGGTATCCTCTGGATCAACATCATAGCTGTAATTATTCTTCTGTCTGATTCCACCCAATGCCACAAAGTCTCGACTGTAAAACAAGAAAAGCTGTTACTGTGAAGATAACGTTGACTTTAGAGAACAGTCTTACACAAGAGGACCATGGGTCACGATTCGCACACCTGAGTAAAACAGCCATTGCAACCTTCTTCCACTGCAAGGCGGCGGTTGATCAGAGTCTCCACTGTTTGCAAATAGTTCAACCATTTTCCTCTAGGAATATCGGAATCACATAGCCTGAAATACCCTAAAATCGAAATTAGACCCTTCCAATATATAGTGTGGGGGAGTATATTCAGTCTACAATGGGTTAAAGAATACAAGAATGTAGTATAATGATCCAAATATTATGCAGGCTCAACATCTGAGCAATCTAGCGAAAGCACGTGTGGTGTATGTGAATGTAGTGTTCCATCATTCAACTTCCAGCACATTTGTTCTTCAGCAGATAGATGATATGTTTTAATAATATTTTGCTTATTTTTCCCAGAGACTAGAACTTGAAATTTCATGCAAATTTTCTCTTAACTTGCATGTAGTGTTAAGTCCTATTTTCTGAGAAATATAAGAAAAGTATTTCAAAACCTCGTCTGCTGAAATTGTTACCTAGTATACCACAAAATATGAGCATTTCAAAATGTCGTCTGCTGAAATTGTTATCATGCATGCTCGGTGTGATACACGTTTACTGCAAAATCTGATATATAAACAAAAGTCGATTACAAGTTAAATTACTTACCCTGGAATGAAATAGGCAAGGTCGTCTGTATAAACCCAGTGCTTTATCCAAGGTGCTCTCACCTGAAATGTAGCGTGTATGTTCACAAACTGGGTATTTCCTACATAATTTGAGACTAGCACTATTTAATCTTTACTGCTCTCTGGGCAGATTCAGCAGATGACAAATTGCTGAATCTTTTATTATTTTTACTAGAAAATAGACTTTGGCATCTCATGCAAATTGTCTCCTAAGGAGACAATTTGCATGAGATGTCAAAGTATATTTTGTGGACAAAATAAAAAAAAAATAGTACAAATAGTGTCTGCTGAAAATAATACCAATCATAATAATGATAATCTCAAGATCTCAGGTATTGTCAATCTCAAAGGTGCAAATATATGTACTTGTTTGCGTTTAACTGAGTTTTAGAGCGTATCTGAACAACTGGTCCTAAAACTCCTGTATTAAAAGACATCCACATCGACGTCACTACATAAAACCTGTAGACAAAGCCTTTTTCCCCGACTCTGTGTGACATATCTACTGTAGCCTGCCTAATAAACATAACATTGACATATCTACTGTAGCCTGCCTAATAAACATAACATTGACATATCTACTGTAGCCTGCCTAATAAACATAACATTGACATATCTACTGTAGCCTGCCTAATAAACATAACATTGACATATCTACTGTAGCCTGCCTAATAAACATAACATTGACATATCTACTGTAGCCTGCCTAATAAACATAACATTGACATATCTACTGTAGCCTGCCTAATAAACATA
This sequence comes from Anodontia alba, assembly GCA_964016985.1. Lineage (NCBI taxonomy): Eukaryota > Metazoa > Mollusca > Bivalvia > Lucinida > Lucinidae > Anodontia > Anodontia alba. The sequence continues at coordinate 69,726,003 of OZ024827.1, read as the reverse complement.
AAATTGACATATCTACTGTAGCCTGCCTAATAAACATAACATTGACATATCTACTGTAGCCTGCCTAAAAAACATAACATTGACATATCTACTGTAGCCTGCCTAATAAACATAACATTGACATATCTACTGTAGCCTGCCTAATAAACATAACATTGACATATCTACTGTAGCCTGCCTAAAAAACATAACATTGACATATCTACTGTAGCCTGCCTAAAAAACATAACATTCACATATCTACTGTAGCCTGCCTAAAAAACATAACATTGACATATCTACTGTAGCCTGCCTAATAAACATAACATTGACATATCTACTGTAGCCTGCCTAATAAACATAACATTGACATATCTACTGTAGCCTGCCTAATAAACATAACATTGACATATCTACTGTAGCCTGCCTAAAAACATAACATTGACATATCTACTGTAGCCTGCCTAAAAAACATAACATTGACATAACTACTGTAGCCTGCCTAAAAAACATAACATTCACATATCTACTGTAGCCTGCCTAATAAACATAACATTCACATATCTACTGTAGCCTGCCTAAAAAACATAACATTGACATAACTACTGTAGCCTGCCTTATAAACATAACATTTACAAGACAGCAAACCTTCTTTCTAGTATACTAAATAACTCTTGAAGACGTTCGTTTAGAAGTACTAATAAATAAATAATGCAAGTGTAAAACTGTTTTTACAGGTCTGCTGTTTTGTATTCACGTCAAGAAGTGATTTAAGAGCGTATTTTGAAGACGTCAAATATACAGAAGCCCAACTTCTTTCAAAACTTCGTACATAACCAGAACATATCAAGGAAATTACAAAGAACATGTTTTGAATATTAATTGTACTTTGATGCTCTGACTGCAAATGTACCAGATATGCTTGTTGTATGTAGTTTAAAATTTACAGTATTTGAAAATATTTTGATATCGACTCGCATAAATTGAGTAATATACTTAATCGATGATGTAAAAGTTTTTATTAATCTACTATGTCATTATCGTTCTAATATGTGCCAAACAGCCTGCATCATACCAATGCAATGTTTGGCAGGATTTCTATACAGTTTTGGCCTGGGCTTTATACGAGGGCTAATAATAAAAGTTACAAGGATTTAGGGGATAAACATCGAGAGTACAGGAGGGTCAATATTATACGGCATTAACGGAGCCAATATTTTACGGTATTAACCAGTCCATGCGACTTTAAACACAATGATACTTCTTCTGTTTAGTGCTTAGTGTACACCAAGATACCTGCAGATGTTGGAGCAACATTTGCAGACAGCTGTTTTGATTATCCATTCAAACAAAGCAATATTTAAAATTTAAAAAAAAAAAAAAAAAAAAAAAAAAAAAAAAAAAAGTCAGTAATTAACTGCATGGTGAAGAAAGCTACAATAATAAAGCTATTCAAAAAGAGGTATTATTGACTTTCAAAACTTTAAACGGTTTTGTTTTTGTGTTTGTGTTGAGGTTTTACGGCCCAGTCAACCCAATGGGGTCATGTCGAGCGCGGTCAGTTTACCTAACCACACGTTTACTGGGCAGGCTTAGTCCTCTAAGCGGTTAACCAGTATTGTGCACATTCTTTCGCCAAAAACTGACAACTGCCCTTCTTGAATCAGGGGAAGGGAGAGAATGACCGTAGAAAAAAAATATTTCATGATCAATCTCCACGAAAGAATGTTGCCGACCACGGCGGGGGTTGACTCGCGACCTCCTGGTCTCCAGTCGGACGGCGCATCCAAATGAGCCACCGAGGCCGGCGAACTTTTAACGTTGAAATTAAAAAGTTGATAAATAAAAATGTGATGAAATGGATGTTTTCACATTGACCCTGTCACAGGTCTTCTGCCAGTCGTATTGGCCTTCGGATGGTTGTATTGGCCTTCGGCTTCGCCTCGGGCCAATACAGCAATCCACAGGCCAATGCGACTGCCAATGGACCTCTAACAGGGCCAATATGAAAACATCTATTTAATAACATTATATTTAAACTTTGCAGGCTAGCATAAAGTATGAGCTCTGCTTCACTTACCTTAATTAGATGTCCACGTACAGGATATACAGCCTTGTCCCCTACAAGATCCCTACTTCTGAACCCTGTGCAGTTCACCACCACATCATATTGCCCCACCAGCTAAACCAGCAGAGGAGAGAAAACAATAAACATAACTTTACATTTCTGACGCTTGATATACGATACAATCTTTATAAGCAATATAATCAAACATCCTTGTTATTCGCAATAATGGTACCAGAAAGTCATGGGCGTAGCCAACGTACCGAATGCGCTGCGATACATATCATTTGAGGTAATTACCCAAACTAGTGGGACTTCTCAATACCTTGCAATACCCAAAGGAGCTGTTAAAAAGGAGAGTTTCGTGATCATTCTGGGCCCAGTTGTTCGAAGTATCGTTAGCTTAACGAACTCGTTAGTGGTCAAAATGTTAACTGTTCTAGTAAGTACAATATCTAATACACAGGTATTTTCGCTGAAAAATGTGAGTAGCTTTTGCAAATGCAAAAGCTACTCACATTTTTTCAGCAAAAATATTAGCACATATATAGCATATTTAATGATCAAAGTTTTAACGACACGATAACTAACGACATCGTTATTTTTGAACAACTGGGCCCTGATCATCAAATACTTTTCCGTAACAAAACTTTTGCATACCCTTCCTAAACCTTTAACAAACCCATTAACAACCTCTAGGAGCAGTTTAATTTGGGTCTTTGCTGTTGCTTTAAGGCATGCTTGTGCAAAGATTTAGCGCAAGTAGACATGCAGACAAGTTTTTCAGTATCTGGCCCACTGGTCCTCTGAGTCATACCGAACATCTTACTAGCAGCTCTTTCTCATAACACTTTACATTATGAATCAATCAGAACTGGTCGATGAAGCGTCAAGTGATATGCCACGTAATATGTAAGGGGAAATAATACACTACCAGGGAAGGCAACAGACAAAATGGCTTTGATCCCTTCTGAAAAGGGATCCACAGACGTTGCTCCCACAGGGGCAAATTAGTTCCTAAAAGAGTTTCTTTCCGAAGGGAATTGTTGTGCCGGAAAACAAGTAGTCACAAACGTTGTCTTCTTTGTGAAAATGGCAGCAAAACCGCCAGCTGTATCCAATCACAAGCAAGGTAACACACTAAAAGGCTAGCGTCTATTCTGGAAAACCTCGTAATATAACTGAAGGATTGTTGACAGCAACATTAAAACACAAACACGCAATCACACATGCATGCATGCACGCACATATCTGCTTTTGAGTTATATCTTTGAATGCATATTTTACTACTCTAGTGAAGCTCGCGCTGCTCTTACCTCCTCCAAATTGTTAACAGTTCGGTTTTCAACTCTTCCCCCATCCTCCTTGAATCTGAAATACCATATTTACCCTTGATATTCGGACACCATAACTCCTAATCATACTTGCCTTTAACTTTGAACCTTTTTCTACATTTTGATGTGATAAAACTGCTGGATGGGTGGCAAACAGTGTAGACCTGGATCAGACGCCGCATTTTGCGGCGTCTGATCCTGGTCTACGCTGTTTGCCCTGGCTTGTCTGTTCAAATACTTAAGGTAAGTACGATAACCGCAAACAAGCATTAAATTAAGCATTATAAAACCTCAGTGAATCACAGTAATCATACACAAATAATTTGAGATTACAGCAGCTGTTGTTAAGTTTATAAGTCACTAAATACGCCTAATATGTCGATATGTACAAGGCTTGTTTTATAATAATGTTGATATTAGTTAATGTTTTATGGATTTCTGGATAAGTGCACATGTTAAAAATTGAAGTAGGCTGATATAAAAGCATACAGTCCATTAACAGATTGTGTAAGGTTTGCAAATTAAATGAAGTGGAAGGTGAAAAACATTTAATTTTTAGTTGTAACAAATATAGTTCACTGAGAAAACAATTCTTTGCTAAGATTGCAAATCTATGCAAACATTTTACAGCATTATGCAAGAGTCTCAGCTTGTTTGGTTAAAGAATTATGAGTCTCAAGAAGTAATCCGTTTTGTTGTTAAAGCTTATGTATGACTCGTTCCAACACAGAAATGCGTAGGAATATTTTATTTTTGAGCTGGATCGATTATTCAAGAATTGCTGCATGTATGACATAATATAAGCATGTGCTTAGATTTAAGATACTTTTAGTCTCTTTGTGGTACTTACATTTAATGTAGTCATTCTTCATCTCATTTCATGGTCCTTTTATCACGTTTAGTTAACTCATCGCAAATGTGTTATATTATGTTTATTGGGTTTTATTGTTTTGTATCCCAGAAACGGCCCATGATAGGTTGAATAAAATCATTCCTTTCTTTTCTATTCTACCTTAAATCTGAAAATAGAGATCTGCTTCAAGAGCTGCTAGAGGCAGGAGTGGGTCGGGTGGCGGAAGGATATTGCTTTTGTTTTCACTATCCTTTATGATCAGACTCGAACAATCCGATTCTGCTACATTGTACTTTGTATAGTTTGCATTCGTATTTACTTCCAATGAATCCAATTGTCAGATTTTATTTTCATTTAATGATGGTCATGTCCTACACCATATCGAGTTTAAATGAAAAGTTTCAATACCTTTTTCGCCTCCATTTTACATCACGAAAACACGCCTATTCAAATATATAGAAAATTTCATCTCCAAACACTGAAAATTTTCAGATAAAAAACTCCGATATTTTTCATATTTCTGCTCAAAACATAGATTGTGGGTACTCGTTAGAACCGCCTCGCCGAGGCGGTTCTAACGAGTACCCACAATCTATGTGTTTGAGCAGAAATAAGAAAAATAATGTATACCCCTGTAAACCCCAGTTTTACTATACAAAAGTGGGGTTTAAGGGGGTCAAAATTATATAGGTATGTTTTCGTAATGAAACTACTAAAGATGACACAGATGACAAAAAGAAAGGCGACATAATGACTTCAAAGGAGTCGTTGACCATCTAATTAGGCTAAACGTTGACCATCTAATTAGGCCAAACGTTGACCATCTAATTAGGCCAAACGATATTGCAACGTAATGTTACTGCTTTTTGCCAAATTAGAAGCCGCAAATCGGGAGGCATACATAACTAGTTAGAATTTTAAATAGAAATAATAAGATAAGATACAATTATGAGTCGGCAAGTTAGATGACAATACAACATACACTCTTCATGAGCTTTTGAACCGACTATATGATAACAAATGTAGAATTTAACATACGTAAAAAAAGCTGAAAGACTTAAACACTGAAGAAGTATCACAATCCTAGATCGCCGTCTACCACGGCTGCTTATCTCCACACGCACACACCGTGTTGTGGAAAGAAAATCATAAGGAGATCTTCCGGAGTGGGTTGTGGAGAGTCAGTTTAGGTAGCGTTGAAGGTGGGTGTCAGTTGACATGAGGCTGACATTTTGGCACGACCGCCGATATCCAAAATTGTGCGTTGCAGTTCAACCTCTTATTTAGTCTCCCATATAATCAGGCCGGAGATGTAGTCCTTTAAGCGAAAACGGAACTAAAATCATTTTTCATCCCATGAAGGATTGTCAGATTTTGCCGTTTTGGTGACAGACAGACATGTTAAACTCCAGCTCTTGGAGAGATTACAAATCTCTGGTTAAATAAAGATTTCACATATTACTGTGCAGTTAAAAAGAAAATATATCACATAATTTTGCCATTGCACAGAAACTAGGCGTTGCACTGACAGATAGTGCGGAAGCAGAGCGGTGGCGAGTGAAGAAATTGGTGGTGATTGAGACGACCATGTTTTTTCAACATCGTATTTCATACTACCGGTTGCGTTTTACGTATGATTTCTGATCCAATTAAAGCAAATGTGTTCCTGAACTCTATGTTTCAATCCTAGTGCTATTATTACCCCTTTTCTTTCTTTCTTGTTGAAAAACCACCGTCTTCTCAATCACAACCTATCCCTTTACTCGCTACCGCTCTCCTTACGCAGCAGGTGAGCTACAAGCATGCACACTGGCTTATATACAATCATAATACATAACTGTCCTATCCATAGGCGCGTGCGCACAAACACACACACACACACACACACACACACACACACACACACACACACACACACACACACACACACACACACGCACGTCTACCTAGGATTTTTTTTACAAAAAAGTATGGATATGTTTATTTCCCCCAAAAAAATTAATTGTTGTGGGTACTGATTAGATGCGCCTCGTTCAGGTGCTTCCAATGAGTACCCACAACATATGTTTTCGTGGAGAAAAAAGAAAAACATCAATCAATCTTATCTTGATCTATGCATATACACACAAACAGACAGACAAACAGACTTACCGAAGCATAAGCCAGGGTAGGAAGTATTTTGACTCCACAATTACTGTTGTAACTTGATATCCATATCTGTAATAATAGCAAAAGCTAAAAAACAATGTGCTCCAAACCAACCGAGTCAAAATAATAAACCATTTACACGGAGGCAGGTATATTGTTTCTCTTCACATTTCTGGGCATTACTAATTTTGCGCTATCATTTTCAATTAATAACATGGGAAATTTCCCGTTTTCGATACTTTGCATGAGCTAAGGGTGAGGCTTAGAGCGAGTAAAATGGTTTTATCCCCGCAGTAGTTTTCCTACTGACCGTTCCAAGGCGGTTCCTCTGTTGCAGCCCTTCTCTGTTTGTGCGTCTGTGGTTTCATATGTAGCATTCGTGTTTCCTTAACTCACTGGAGACTGGGAACTCTTAAAGGGGAATTGGCAAACAGTGCAGACCCAGATCAGACGCCGAAGAACGCGGCGTCTGATCTGGGTCTCCACTGATTGCAAATAGTTTTGCCATTTTTCTCTAGGTATACCTAAATCTCAGAGCCGGACGCACCTAAAACTGAAATTGGACTCTTTCTATATATAGTGCGAGGGAGTCTATTCAGTCAACAATGGATTAATTGTTCCTCATCTTTCCTTCATTTGGTGACTCGGGATGGCTGTGCTTCGCGATTGTGGCATTTCCTGAGTTTCTTTACTTTTATATTATGAGAAACATGTCAAACCGAGAAGCACACAAAATCAATGATAATCCATTTTAGACTGAATAAAGTCCCCCATAATTTATACAATAAAACCTCAATACACCTCGAAACCGTTGACTCGTTTACCGTGGCTAATTCGAACTCGTTTTTGAGTCCCCAGGAAATTCTCTTGATACCTCAAGAAAGCAAATATTTACGGATATTTTAGGGACATTTTCGTAGTTTGTCATGAAATGTATGTTGTGTGTATACATTAGAGTCGCCTCATCGAGGTGATTCTAATGAGTACACACAACATACATCGAAATCGAAAAGACATCCCTAAATTATTATATTCATTTTTCTCCTGACCTGGCGTTATGATTAACCCTCAGTGGCTCGAACTACTCATGTCTGGAAAAAATTAACATGGTCCCAAAGACGTTCGAGCTATTGAGGTTTGACTGTACATTGGAATTGCTGTATTGCAGTCTATGTGATTTGGATATTCCTAAAGAAAAATGAATAAACTATTAGCAAACGGTTGCAGACGTTGATCGGACGCCGCGTTCTGCGGTGTCTGATCTGAGTCTGCACTTTTTGCCAAATGATCTTTTGGGGATCCCCAGACTATAATGGGTTAAAAGCATACATGAACGTAGCATAGTATAAATTTAAGTCATAAACTGCTGAAGTTCTCATTAGCTCCACCAATTTCATTGAGTTACCAATTATGAATATGTTTAGAGTTTATCCCTAATGATGCGTTATGGATAGGAGTCAAACTTCACGGGTAAGTCCAATTTAAATAATCATTTGTAAAATTAAAGTCTAATAGATTGACTACACATTACACATTAGAAAATGGGAGTCTCGGTTTTATTGAGACTCCTCATAAGCAGTAAAGAAGTTTGCAACACTGCTTACGCCCTCTAGCAAGTGCATGGGCAGAACTTCATTTTCAAAGATATCACAATGGGCCAAATGATCCCATAAGAAATGAAGTTCTCTTCATGACAATCGACTTAGCACCATAATTGTTCTTTACATACAAATAGATATTTCTAGAAATTTTCAAGAAAATCCACCGACTGGTCTCTGAGGGAAAGTGGAAAAGGAGGCACTGTTTGGCTGTCTCGGACGGACGACAGGAACGGTTTATGTTTAGATACAATTAGACAACGGGTGACTTGCATGATTCAGGCTTATTTCGTCTCCCGGTATACACAATGGACACTACAATGTCATTTTTGACAAAGAGTGGAATGCATGTGCATGTTATCGACCCAATGTGATCGATAATTGGATCGATAGCGAGAAAACTTTTACAGACGGACGGATAGACGGATAGCCCATGTGCTATTCTGGGCAGTGAAATAATATCAAACTGGACTGGACTTTTAATGCTGCTACGGGACGAGACAAAGTGATTTGTTTGTAGCGCCCCGACACTCCCCACCCCCACCCCCTCCCCCGACCCCCAAAACCAGGTGTGGTGTGATGATATATGTAATAAGCTTAAAATGATATTACAGAGATCACTTATTACACGATTTCTTTGATTTGTTTGTTGCGAATAGTTTCCAAGATGAACAAACGAACCAAAATAGCATTAGCATCGAAAGTAAATATTGAAATACCCAGTAAAAGCCACAATCGTAGAATAATATCCTTCTAAGACACTGGATAAGGAATAACTGACATAAAACGACACGAAACAGAAGGTATTTCATGGAGAACAGACCTTGCGGATAAGCAATAGAAATACCACCTCGGAACTCTCTACAGTTGAGCTATCGGAGTTACTGGGACAGTGCGCTAGAGGCATTGCATTTTTGATAAAACACTGCTGAACCTGAGGCACTTAACCTTTTGTTACATGTATGCATCTTTCTTAATGTTTCATAAGTGTTTCTTAATATTTTATCAATGGAAAGTGCAGCTCATCTCAAGTATCTATACTTAGTGTAAGACATAACTCCAGATAAGAAGGGGTATCCAATTAATATTTTTTCTTATTTCTCCACAAAGACATGTGTTGCGGGTACTCATTAGAAGCGCCTCGGCGAGGCGCTTCTAATTATTACACACAACATATGCTTTGGTGGAGAAATAAGGAAAATTATCAGCAATTTTATTAATAAAAGTGCCTTATCTGGAAAAAATGTTATGAAAAAAATTTAAAATAGTACTGATAATCTGTCCCAAGCTTCCTTAGTTCTTCCGGTGACAACTCTCGAAAACTGAAGACTAGTCTCTTGTAAAGGGGGTTCTGAAAAGACAATGACACTTCTAGTTTTTTAGTCTGACATCACTTCAAGCTGCGAGAAGTTTGTAGCATTTATTGAAAGCTGGCTTACATGTATCCCTGTCAGTTGTGATACAAGCATGTTCCTCACCGACTGCGACCCTAATGTTGGCACATGCAATGCGCATGAATTGTTCAAAAAGTTGTCTGCAGTTGGGTATACCTTGGCCGGTTGACATTTTTTTTTTTTATTTGCTGGGTCAAATCTCATTTACTCTGCTCTGTCAACATCTTTCAGAAAGTCATGTGTTTTTCTTGCTTGGCGCATTACGAAGTAAGTTTGTAATTTTTGTCTTTATTTAATGCAAAACTCTTTGAAGTAACTATACTTTAGCATATACATATAACAAATAACATATTCAATAGGATAAGCACGAAAGCAGTCACCGATTCTGTAAGATAGAAACGCATGCCTTGATCAGACTGCGAGAATACACAGGCTGACCTTGGGCTCTAGATGTGACTATGCCCGTTTCAAGTAAGCGGAGTAGAAAGTCGCTGCGCTAGCTGAAGTACCCAGTCAGCATTCTACGTAAATCTATATCGGGCCGTCATCGGCCCGTCAGGGTAGCTGACGGGCCGATGACGGCCCGATGTAGATTTACGTAGAATGCTAACTGGGTAAGGCCTTTGCTACCTTGATGTGACAAGAAGGATCTTATTTTTGCATTGCGTATCAAATGAGAGGAATCATTTTACATGTACAATTACATAATATGAAACGCATACTTTCTAGCCATGTCTCCAGATAAAGCGCTTTTTCAACCGTAATGAACTAATATTTTTCTTATCTCCACACAAAGTAAGTGGTAAACATTATAAGCTCACCTGCGAGCTTTCAACACATGTTTTCGTGGAGACATAAGAAACAATATATTCATCTGGATCAGAGCTATGTAAGCCAAATAATGTGGGGAAAAAGTGGTCAAATATTGATCACAATCAGACTCGTTTTGCAGTATAAAAGAGTGACAGATATATAAAGTACAAGTAATAGCTTTTTAAAAAGCTAGCGCGTCGTGTATTAGCAGTTGCATGTACGCTTATGTCGCACATAATAGCATATGTATCAAGATTCACTAAACTAACCTAAATGAATCCAGTTATTTTCCGAGTTTTGGTTCACTCCGCACTGTCAAATTTACCTCCACATGTACACAAATAATAGGTATCACGGACTTTTTAAGAGTTACTATTATCCTGTGAGTTTTTTCAACATTTTGACTATAGGAGATCACTAGCAAGGGAGTCTCTGGCAGGTCTGAGCGTCATTTTAATGCCAGTAAAGATATTTCTCAAAGCCTGTGAAAATATCAATAACTAGACCCACCAATCCTTTATAAGCTGTTACTTTAATGTCTTGTTGAATTTTCATACTTGCTGAAGCATAATTTTATTTGAGGGTGAAATCGGAATTGAAGCGAACAATTGTGATACCCGAAAGAGGCCATAACTGTATAATAAAACATTTTATTCTATTCTATTAGTTATCAGATGCACGACTGCTATGTCAACAGTCTTGGTAGTTACTGCCGCTTAGCTGGATTCGGTATAATTCCCGTAATCAATGGATGGTTGGCATAGCTCTTATACATGCGGCTCGCCGGCAATAAAACTGAACTGCAAAACATCTGGAAATTCGCCAATAATGAACTTCCCTGCATACGTCTATTTTCAAGATATATGATCGAACCTATGGGCTTACAAAACTTGGATATATTAACGTAATGGACATGGAAAAGGCGGTAAAGAAGAGAAAATAACTTAACAATTATCGGTGTTCTGCTGAACACATAGCCTGTCATCACCATACATCCTGACTCCACCGCTTCAGATGACGTAGCAAGACCAGAATAAAATTTGAACCCGGCCTCAGCCCAACGGCTGAAAAAAAAAACACAATCAAACGCATCATGCAAAAATTAACAAAAACCGATGCTCAATTAGGAAGTGTTGGAGTGGCTGAGTGGATCATTATGTGCCGGACTCGAATCCCGCAAGAGGCTGAATTCAGCAAATAACCGCAGAGCGCTTCGTAGCACACAGCATTGTCACCCTTCCATCGTCTCGATATGATAAAAATTTAGATTAGATTAAACATATTTTATTGCATAAACACACAAAGGGATTGGACGCAAGCTATGACAACATTAGATAGTCTTTTCCATGAGCATAACAACAAATGATTTCGATGGAACAATGGTGGACTTGTGGATCCAATTCCATAACATGACATAAATATTCTTGAAAGGTAAAACACCAAAAAAAAAAAAAAAAAAATTATATGCTAAACGTGGAGAATTTTTTTTTCTTTTAGAATAGATATCTTTTAAGATAGGATGGGGAGAGGGACAGGGTTGTCTCCCCTGAAGGGTTATTCATTTCTCTAACATCGTTTTATAACAGAGTTGATCGCCAAATGTTTTAACGCATATTAACAGCATTTCACTCATTGCAAAATGAGCACAAAAAGATGTCAATATACAAATGTAGCTTGCAAAAGAACACCGAGAAATCATCTGTCCAATGCACGATTCGAGCGTGCCCACAACAGCCCACATCAGAACTAAACCTAACCTACTGGCTACCCGGACACAAAGAAAGATATAGGCTTCCCTGAGCGAACATATTACGCAGGTGCACATAGTATAAACATATTTTATTGCATTATTTCATGGCAATGGGGTCGGGCCACAAGTTCTACCAACATTAGTTACGGCCCTCCCCCTACAGAGTTTTATTACAACAATAACAGACACATGATAATGGCAAATTAAGAAACATTATCTAAATACTTGATATGGAGCGATTGTTTAACAAATTATGGATTCGAAAACAAATATACAAACTTAATTTTTAAAAGATGATAGCTAATATGAGGTGATGAGAAAAGTAAAGTAAATAATTAACCAAAAAAAATGTAATAAGATAATGATGGACTGTCATGCTGGACTTAAGTTAGCAGCAAGTTAGTTGGTGAATCTTCTGGTATCCTTGATAAACGTGTGTACGGCTGTGAAAATAACAGTATTTTCTTCAGCTGTCAGATTTTCATCTCCAAACAGAAGAGTATAAATATTTAATGGATAGAAATCCCTTAGGCTAGTAGCTCGCAAAAGTGCATCTCTCTCATTATTGTAATTTGGGCAACTAAAGAAATAATGATCTGCATCTTCGACCTCTTCAGAACAACTACAAGTAGGATTAGGTGACAAATGATTTATATATAAATCAGATTGTAAATTACTACAATTATTTCTAATTCTAGCATGTAAAACTGAGAGATATCTGTTACCAGTTCGATAGTATGTTGGAACGCTTGAATTATTTTGAAGCTTTTTCAGCTGATACTTAAAATGTGCTAGGGAAGGTGAATTACGTAGTTCTATATCAAGAGAATTCCATGCAGAAATAGATGATGGAATACATGATTTACGTGAAATTTCAGTCCTGCAGAGGGGAACAGTAATATTTTGTTGATTTCGTAGAGTATAGGTACTTATTTCTCCAACCGAAGGAGGAATCAGGTCAGATACGTATGTAGGAACAAGACCATTGATTGATTTGTACATGAAAATAAGTTTTTGCTGCCTGCGTCTTTCTGCAAGTGACACCCAACCGCATTCTCTATATAGATTGTCTAATGAAACCGATCTTGTTAAGCCTGTTACTATGCGGGCGGCTTCATTCTGAAGTTTTTGAAGAGAATTGATATCTTGTACTGTGCAGCCATCCCATACAACGCATGAATATTCGATAATTGGCAGTAAATATGATAAGTATATTTGGTTCAAAGCAACTCGACTGAATGTGAATTTAAGTTTCCGCATTATACCAATAACTTTAGATGCACTTTCAATTATGTTTTCAATATGGCAGTGCCATTGTCCATTACTACTAAATGTAAGACCTAAATGTTTGTGTTCTGTTACGAATTGTATGGGTGTACCATCAAAAATTATGTTAGGAAAAGATTCAATAAATTTTAAAGTAAAAAGCATTACTTCAGTTTTTAATGGGTTAAAATTTATTAACCACTGTGCTGCCCAACTTACTAGCATGCGTAAATCGTGATTGATAATACCTTCGATGTCTTTAATAGTAGCTGCAGAATAAAACAACGAGCTATCATCTGCAAATAACCTAGTAAGACTAAGAAGTGATTCAGCTATATCATTAATATACACTAAAAATAATAAAGGGCCTAGGACAGACCCTTGAGGAACCCCAGCTTCTACTTTCATTAAGCTTGATGAGGTATTTCTTATGACCACCTTTTGCTTTCTACCACTCAAGTAGTCACTAATCCAATCAAGTAGGTCACCATCTATGCCATTTTGTTTTAATTTAAAAATAAGTCCCTTGTGCCATATCCTGTCAAATGCTTTGGAAACATCTAAGAAAACCATACAAGAATATTGGTTGCTATCAAAAGTTTGACAAATATGATGATATATATCTATAAGTTGGAAAGTTGTAGAATGGTTGGGTAGAAACCCAGACTGATATTTGTAAAGTATAACATTTTCATGTAAAAAGTTATAGATATGTTTAAAAACTATTCTTTCTTGTAATTTACCAACATTACTTAATAGTGAAACAGGTTGAAAATTTGAAGGGTCAGAGTTGTCACCCTTTTTGGGTAAGGGTATAACATTGGAATGTTTATAAATATCTGCAAACTTGCCTTCCCTGAAAGATCTATTAAAAAGTATACTCAGAGGTACAGCTACTTCTTTTGCTACAGTTTTAAGCATTTTGTTACTTATTCCGTCAGGCCCTGTTGCCTTGTTCGGATTTAAAAGTTCAATGAGAGATGCAACTTCATGCTGTGTACATGTAATACTGGATAAGCTATTTTGACTTTTATATTCGAAGGCAGGCAGCGCCACATTTTCATCATTAACAGTGGAGATCGACGTAAAATATTTATTTAACAATTCTGCTTTATCTTCAGATGAAAAACAAAATTCATTTTGACCAGTAACTGGAAATGAGTTCAGGGGTGGAATGGAAGAAGAGGTACAATTGCCTTTAACAAAGTGGCGTATAACCTTCCAAAATTGTTTCTTATCGTTTGAGTGAAAATCAGAGATAGACAACTCCAAATTGTTATAAAACTGCTTTTTTGCGTGTCGCTTTAAATTGTTAACCTTATTTCGATAAAACTTATATCTTGCTAAAATGTTTAGATTACTCGATTTCTTGAATTTCCGTTTTAGTCTATCTCTTTTTTTTGATAAGCTTCTTATTTCTGAATCATACCATGGTTTGTCGTCAGGTCTTATAAGTACATTTTTTGATGGAACACTAGAATTAACAAAGTCAAGAAAAATATCATTAAACTTAGAACACGCTTCATCTAGAGTTCCCTGCCTTAGACAAGTCCAATCAAAATTAGATAATTTTTGTTTTAATAATGTAAAATTTGCCTTTTTATATAAATAGATTAATCTACTAAAAGCTCCTTCGGTATCATATTGAAACGGTAATAATATATGTTGCTTTATGATCACTGATGTTGTCTGGAACATCTAAAGTGCCAGAATCTAGAAATGGCAAGTCCTCTGTAATGATAATCGGATCAAGAATTGCTTGTTGTCGTGTTGGTTCTGTTATTACATTAGTCATCGAGTTAATTAAAAGTACATCCTTTAGGTTATGAAAATTTGGATTTAGTAGATCTTCATTAAGGTCTCCAACAAGGTGCACATCTAACCTTTGCAGTCCCTATTCGCATATTCGCACATACTTTAAAGTCAGCATTTGTCTGTAACCTACTATGGGTTTTAACATGTTGTTAGCGAACTGATTAGAGCCTCGTCGGACCGTACGGATACGCAGTCTGATCTCGGTTTCCGCGGGTCACGTTTGTCATGAGGTCGTTTTCTATTTGGAACGGCTGAATTTATTTGAATTTATTTGCACTGGGTCTTATCGCATAAAAAGAGACCTCAGCACATACAGTATACATACGTGCTGCTGCGCAGTCTACATGGGTTTTGCTTTTTAACAATTAATATGCATTTACCAATCTCTAGGCCCGGAACGCACAGGCTGATCTGCGTCTACGCTGGTCGCATATGTCGTAAGGTGTTTCCTTTTTCCAAAGATGTTTAACCCTTGTCCTGCTGAACCCAGACATACCCTGTCTTTGCAAACAGTGTAGATCCAGATCAGTTCAGAAGCCAACTGATCTGGATCTGCACTGTTTGTCATTAAGTATATGAATTTATAGCAACAATCCAGATCAAGTAATCTGATTAGCTGGAAATTAGAAGTGGGTGTGTCATCTTAATTTATTCAGCAGGACAAGGGCAAGTAGCATATAAGACTAATAAGCTCTTGTCTAATAAATAAGCTCTTGTACAAGAATTATAATATCAAACGTTACCATATAGTATCCGGCTCAACGCCTAAGATGTGTTCTGTATTGGGTCGGAACAGTCCACCAGCTCCATGACTAGTTGTCTCCGACGTGAACTTGTCGGCAAGAATCGTCACGCTAGAAGACGGCAATAATTTCTGAACATTAATCGCTGTCGTCAGGCCAACTATACCCGCGCCAATGACTGCAATTTTCGGCATGTTTCTGTCTCCTGGTAAAAATAATTTCAAGCAACGTGAAGAAGACAATGAGATCGACAGCTTAAGATAAAATAAAAGAAACTTGATAATTGTTTGTGTTTTATACGTGCAGTTTAAGATTATAGGGCTTCTTCAGGTAAAAGAAACCCTAAACAGTTATGAAATTCGCCATTTTGTCTCATTCGATGGAGGTGATAACCTTGGTTTTCTTCGCTTTCAGTAACCAATTCCAGCTGGAATGGTTCAAAACCTGTGTTTAAAGTAATTAAATCCTTATACTGAGCATAAGGACAGCATATTCACTCTCAACAAAGGAAATTGCTTTTTCAAATATCTTGTCAAGTTTGTCCATTAATAAATGATTAATCTACAACGATAAAAACCAAGGAATGTACCTCCGTGGAGGAAAAACAATGGTGGCTGTGACATCAGCCGGTTCGTCCTTATCCTGTTTTCGTATTCGTTTGTACCTTATCTACCCTAAGTATTGGGACTGATATGCTTGGGCAAACAGTACAGACCTAGATCAGACACCGCGTTCTGCGGCGTCTGATCTGGTCTACACTGTTTGCAATTCATCAATCATTTTGTAGAAGGACTAATAGACACATGTCGTAAAATATTTAAATTTTCGGACAAGTATGGTATATGGAGGTTAACATGCCTCAACATTTTAAGTGAAATACGGTATGGTGTACCTGACATTTGTCCAAAGATTCTGCAAGCGGACGATAAAGCCCTGATCAAATTGCAAGAACACTGAGGCTGATATTAGCGTTCATTGTGGGAATGCTCCTCGAAAACATGGTTTGTTAGGTAATAATCAATATAAACTTTTGCATTAAACAAGATGTAAAACGTTTTTACAGCAACATGAGGAGTTTCTCGTAACTCCAGATAAGGATTTTTTTTTTCAACAAAAATGTGTTTATTTATTTTTTATTTTTTTCTCCACCAAAACATATGTTGTGTGTACTCTTTAGAAGCGCCTTGCCGAGGCGCTTCTAATGAGTACCACAAATATGTTTTGATATAGAAAAAAAAAACAAACAAAAAAACATCCTGATTCCCCATTTTATCCGTAACTATGGCTTCTTAATTATGCTATGCACTTTTATTAGCTGTTTATATGGCTAGATCATTAACGCTCTGCATGCTGTGTAAAAAAATTCAGCAGGAGTTTTTTTTTTTTTTTTTTCTTATATTTTACCCAGAAATTAGAGCCTTGACATTTCATACAGACTGACTCCTAAGGGGACAAACTGTACGAAATAGTAATGCCTATTTTATGGGAAATATAAGAAAAATATCACCAATGAGTCGTCTGCAGAATTTGCCCAGAAAGTGATAAAGTCCATAGAATGTTCAGCTCCGTCGGTTGTATTGTGCATATAAAACTCTGAGATATAAAACTGTAGGTTCGAATGTCATATCCTTGAAACCTGGATTCTTACATGTGACATTACATAATACGATGAGAAAACGGCGAACTGAGTCCACTATATAGGAATAACTGGTTTAGAAAGCTGAGTTGCAATGTAGTGTAAACGCGTGCTGCCAGTGTACAAAATGATCGATAAATGGCATTTAATTTGCGAAATACAATCGTTTTTTTTTTTTTTTTTTTTTTGGGGGGGGGGGGGGGGGGGGTTGTTTTTCATTTCAGACGATTTCAAAGGCCAGGTATATGAATGGGGCAGGTTTCGAAATACTCGCTGAGGCGCTTCTAATGAGTACCCACAACATATTTTTTTGAGATTCCTGGAGACAATTATCCCAGAATTATCACCAAATACTCCTCCGTAACAAGTCCTCTGTGATAGATATTGTTTTCGCGGGATAAAAGTTTTTCTTATCTCCCCTCAGAACTTATGCCTTGAGGACTCTAATTAGAAGCGGTATGTCACATATAATAATATCCAAATTCCCTGCCTGCCTGCCATAATCCCTCCCCCGGCCACTCTCCTACACTCCCTGGTCACCTACTCGGATACGAAGGCTAATCATACTTTACAGTTCGTTTATGCCGGCCCCGGTGGCTCAGTCGGATGCGCGTCCAACTGGTGATCAGGAGGTCGCGGGTTCGATTCCCGCCGGGGTACGTTATAATTCAGTCGTGGAGATTGATCATGAAATATTTTTACGGTCCTCTCCCTTCAGCTGATTCAAGAGGGGCAGTTGTCAGTTTCTACAGTAATGTGTACAAGAACTGGTTAACCGCTTAGAGGATTAACCCTGCCCAGGAAAAAGTGTGGTTAGGTAACTTACCACGCTCAACTTGACCCTAATGGAGTGATTGGGCCGCAAAACCTCATCGCAAACAAACAGTCCGTTTGTATCGAACAAGTGCCTATCGTATGTATTCGTACCAAACCTTTAACACAACCGGAATTCGAAACTAGCCAATTACTGAACAAAAATGCGCTTATTTGAGCAATGTACGAGTGTACATGTATTTAGATGACGTTAGTCGTAATTTAACTTTAAATATAACTAAATCTACGTACCGCTCAGGTCACATCCTAAACGTTAAAACTGTCAAACAGTCAGCTGATAACAGGTCTTCCATAAACCTCAATTCAGGTCACCGTTTTCCGCAATATTTCGTAAATGTTCGTAAAATTCCGATACATTACGAAAAGTTGTATGGAACGCCAACTGTGCAATTATTATTCATACTTCTTATTGACCTTATTTACATTGTCTGCATGTACATGCAGTTTACATGAATACAATGTAAAATTTTGTAACGTTCCATCGAAAACGAGGTCTAAACTTGCTAATTGTCTTTTATCTGCTTAATCTAAAGCAATCCGTGCTATTAAAAGCTAGATAATGTACGCTCTCTCTCTCTCTCTCTCTCTCTCTCTCTCTCTCTCTCTCTCTCTCTCTCATCACACACACACACACACACACACACACACACACACACACACAGAGAGAGAGAGAGAGGGAGAGAGGTTTAAACGCAGTGTTTCGCTGTCCGCGTATGCAAAAGATCCATTTTCACATGTACCTGAACACATTAGATAGAAGTCATATGCGAAGTCAGGGATACACTTCAAATAGGTTATTGACATCTACTTATCTTTTTTATGTAGAAGTCTTTACCTAGAAATAGAAAAGGACCTTTGTACATTTCAAGGCCACTATGACATACATCTACGCTGTCAGCTGTTGATCTGAATCTCAACTGGTCGACAGAATAATGCATAGACTTTACTCAGTATATTAGAAAACAGTACAGCATCTAAGCAGACATGCAGGCTGATCTGAGCATGTGCTTGTTGCATATCTTATAAAGCTATTTTCCATTTAGAGGGCTCATTTGCGAAAACTTGGCCGGTAGCCAGCTACATTGTAAACGTACATATACGCGAACAGCGAAGATCTAGATCAGCAGAGCATCCGCGTCGTCGGACCAGAATTTTACCCTTTTTTTTTCACATACTAGTATATGTATTCGAATGATCGGACACTACAGTCGAATCTCAATAGCTCGAACACCGATGGCTCGTTCACCATGGCTAATTCGAACTCGATTTTGAGATCCTACGAAATTCTTCCGATAGATCAAGAAAACAAATATTTAAGGAAGCTTTCTTATTTTATTATGAAATTGTATGTTGTGTGTACTCATTAAAATCGCCTCTTCGAGGCGATTCTAATGAGTACACTCAACATACAATTATTGTGTAGAAGATCGATAGATTTTCCAGAATTAGCTATATTTGCTTCATGATTAACCTTCATTGGCTCGAACTACCCATGGCTCGAACAATTTGCCATGGTCCCAAAGGTATTCGAGCCATTGAAGTTCGACTGTATTTTGCAAATGCCTAGGCTGATTATGGGATTCCCTGTTCACCTTCACCCATCCAATCAAATTACATTACTGTGGTCCGCGTTGGGCAAACGGATTAATCTGCACCAAGACTTAGGCTTTCGTTAAGGCTGAGCTTAGCCTCAAACAGACGATCGAAATGTTGAAATATTTGCCTTATTTTTCCATGAAGACAGGTTTGACCTTTCATTTAAGTTTTCTTAGGTGAGAGGTAGCACAAAATGCCAAGGGGTATTCACTTGGAATAATGTAGAGACAATCTGTCGAAAATGTCAACCCTGTTTTTGCGGGGGTGTGGGTGTGTGTGTGGGGGCGGTGGGGAGGGGGGTAAAGGGGAGCTGGATGAATAGTAAACAGTTACAATGTACATGTAATGCGTCGTCTGATCTGGGTCTACTCTATTCAGGCCTGTCTACCGCAATACACTGTACTTATGGTCTATAGGTAATTGCTGCGTTCATGAAAAAAGAAGAGCAAGCTGTTGTAATACGCAAGCTGATCTTTGTATCCGATATGAAAAGCGGGACTGACTTGACCATAGCGATGTCATGGAACCTTTGTAGTCAAACCGTGTTGACTTACGGATCACTGTATTGTAAACGTATATGGTATTCTACCACTGGATTTTTGGCGATCTTTAAAAATATTTTTTTTAAGTTATACGTAACATGTTCTGGTTGGATAATGATGATGATGATGATAATGATGTATTTGCGATGAAAGTATTTATACGGACGGCTTAAGGGATGCCATCCCCACAGTGATGGTTACATGTAGTTGCTGAAGGTCGGGGTTCTGTAATTTCGGTATTACGCCCTTCTTCACCATTGAATCTGGTCGACATGTATAATCAAAAGACATAAAAAAAATCGTTGGATTGCAATAATAAATTATACAAGGGGGAGAAGATAGGGAATCGTTTAAAACTAAAGCAGTATGATTTACGTCCCTGTCATATTAAAAAGAATGGCTTTGCACATTTTCGCTCATTCAACAAGATCTTCGTGTTCTGGTTAGTGAATTAAATTTTAAACACTTCTTTACCGCACTGCACTGCATTCAGTTAACCAAACGTTCGCGAATACATGAACTCGCAAAACAAAAGCAAATTTTCCGTTCACATGGTTCATTTGCGACAGTTTTCGGCGTATTTTTGGCGATTCTCAAGCTGTCTTCTGGCACAACAAAGATGGCGGCCTTTACGAATAAAATTTATGTATGCTTGTTTGTAACCCAAAACATATGGGGATGTTTATAGTGTTGATATTATTTATTTATTTCTATTATAAAGTTAATAATCATTGATATATAGTTTATTTGAATTATTATCAAGTCTCGTCTACGAGAATAACCGCGGTAATCTCTAATTGGAGGTCACGTGTGACGGATTATCAGTATTCGTTCAAACGATGCAAAAACAGACATGAAGCCCAATACCTTTTGATTGTAAAAAAAAAAAAAAAAAAAAAAAAAAAAAATGGCCTACTGTGTAAAACGTGCATGAAAATTAACAGTTGAGGGTATATTTGAATTGTTTATTCCTCAATATAAAGTGGGGGCAAACGTATATAGATAATGTTTCATTACAACTGAAATCAAAGCACTGATAGCACTAATGGGTATATTATCTCTGAGTGTAGGCTGGAAAATTGGTCCTGAACGGGGACATAGCTGTACTACTCAATGCATTATAACTTTTGTCGGCTCTCCATTCTGGAGAATGTCCGACGGGAAAGACTTAGTTCGGTTTGAGGAATCTACCAACGACTAAATCTACAGGAAGGGACCGAAAGCAGGAGGTAGCCTGCACCCTCTGCTGGCGAGTGGTCTCGCCAGCGCACATCTGCGACAGACCGACGACCAGATCGACGCCAGCACGCCGACAGCCTTCGCCGGAGAAGGAGACAGCGCCACCAGCCGTACACACTGCAGACCACAGCACTTACTACCAACAGACACCAACGCAAGCCACAGACAGCAGAGATCACGCCATCACCTATCATTATGCTACCTATATCACTGCCTCCTTCTCCAGATTCTCCGCCTACAAAGAAACCAAGGATCAAGTCGCCAAATTACACGACAAGACAGCCAGCACAGTACTTCCACGTCAAGATGGAGGATGAATACCCTCTCCACGAGAAGTACGACCTCCAAGACGTCCACGCCACCACGTACAAGGTCATCATAGAAGCCAACAGGCAACCCAGAGAAGACGAAGAAATCAACAGTGATCTCCCAGCCTACTTCGTCTACTATCGGGAGAATAAATACTGGGTTTTCATAAAGGGCCAACAAGCAAGTACAGTCGAACCTCGTTATCTCGAAATCGCTTATTTCGAATTACCGCTTATCTCGAAGTGAAAATCTGGTCCTGGTTTAACATGAAACTATGACAACAGGTAATAAAATAATGTGGAAAAGAGGAGCAATTTCTCCTCTTTTCCACATTATTTTATATATATATTTCTAACTTCAGGAGTCAAATTACATATTCATTTGTTAAATGTGATTGTTCAATTTATTGTTTTCCTCACTCTCTCAACTCTGATATGTCGAAGTACGGATATCTCGAAGTGTTTCAGTGAGTCCCTTGGAATTCGAGATAACGAGAGTCGGCTGTACTACGATGAGCCATGGTACAACATAGAGATGATGAAAAAGCTCAACTGGCGTACAACAGACAAACACAGCATTCTGGTATGACGTCCTGGAGCAGTCTCGTCTAGATCCCTGAGGGGAAGGTGGAGGACCACCACTACTTCGTCTGGTGCCGCCATGTTACCTTGGTAAGACCTACTCTAAGTAAGTCAAATTTACGACACGCGGACCTGGGTGAGGACACCCAACAGGCTCTAGGGTGAGGACACCCACCCTGCAGTCTTTCCGGCGACGACCAACATGTTGCTAGCGAGTGTATCTTACTCACGACTCGAGCTGAGTACCGAAATGCATTATGCAGTCGAAACTGACACGCATTAGGTACAATGTACCAGATTGAAAGCTCAAGCTTTTTGGCTGATAGTCTAATTTCTGAAACTTACAGACTAGACGACTGTCCACACGCACGGTGTCTGGGTGGGGTGACCTAGTTATGAATTATGTCTAGGCCCATTTCAAGCCAAACTAATCCAGATTTTTCTGGCGTAGCCCTTATGTGACTCAGTTGCCAGGCTACGTTAAAATTCGGACTACTACTAACTATTCGTCTAACGCGCAGTTTGATTACATTAATCAATGATAATCACGTGGATGACTACTTTGAGAGATTTTTATGTTTGTATACATGTACAAGCGACCTAAAAATAATGCATTAATCTTACTTTTCTTTGATTTAAAACACGTGACATTTCCATTTTGAGGGTCAAAATATATTTATACCCATTTTTTTCTGAAGCCGAAAGGTTTCCATCACGAAAAAATGCCTATGCAATTTTGACCCCCTTAAACCCCACTTTTATATAGTAAAACTGGGGTTTACTGGGGTATACATTA
The DNA here is from genome assembly GCA_964016985.1 of Anodontia alba. Classification (NCBI taxonomy): domain Eukaryota; kingdom Metazoa; phylum Mollusca; class Bivalvia; order Lucinida; family Lucinidae; genus Anodontia; species Anodontia alba. Next base: position 69,702,712 of record OZ024827.1, on the reverse strand, counting down.
TTTTTCTTGTTTCTGCTCAAAAACATAGATTGTGGGTACTCGTTAGAACCGCCTCGACGAGGCGGTTCTAACGTGTAACCACAATCTATGTTTTGAGCAGAAATATGAAAAAATATTAGAGTTTTTTATCTAAAACTTTTCAGTTTTTGGCGGTGAAATTTTCTATATATTTGAATAGGCGTGTTTTCGTAATGCATGCCGCTTAGTCCCCACACTAATTAAATTTCTATACTCGTGTGCTCAGTTATTATATGTACATGCATTGCAAACGTTCTACTCGTCTTTGTATCAGATCAGACTTGTTGATACAAACCTGCCAATAGAATGGTAATATACGTGGTGAAGTATATAGGTTAAACAGCAAAATATTATCCGAGCTCTTCCGATCTCACAGAGCTATCTTCTGAGATATTTACAACGAAACGAAATGTTTAATAATTTATGTATAATTATGCAAATGTTATGGGTGTACATTTCCTAATATGTATATGAATTGTACTTCAGGAGTCTGTGTATTGCTTTGAGTTATAAATTCCTAGTTAACTGCAATGGCTCGAACATCTTTGGGGCAATGAAAATTAGGTCTAGACATGGGTAGCTCGAGTCACCGAGGGTTAATTACAGCGCCAGTTCGGGAGCAAAGGGGATACTTATTGAATGTCTTTTAGATCTTCTATAAAATGATTGTATGTTGAGTGTACGCAATAGAATTGCCTCGATGAGGCAATTCTAATGAGTACACACAACATACATTTTCATGATAAAACAAGAAAGTTTCCCTAAAATATCATTAAGTATTTGCTTTTTTGAGCACCAGTATCGGAAGAATTTCCTACGGACTCAAAAACGAGTTCGAATCATCCAAGGTGAACGAGCCATCGGTGCTCGAGTCATCGAGGTTTTACTGTAAAATGAGAATATGATATGTGTTTATGTGAATTTTATTTAGCAAGCAAGTAAACTAAATAAATACTCTTAATTATCAGGGAAAAAAATGGATTCATCACGAAAAATGCCAATATAATTTTGACCCCCTTAAACCGCACTTTTATGTAGTAAAACTTGGGTTTACAGGAGTATATGTTATTTTTCTTATTTCTGCTCAAAACATAGATTGTGGATACTCGTTAGAACCGCCTCAACGAGGCGGCTCTAACGAGTACCCACAATCTATGAAAATTTTCATTTTTTGGTGGTAAAATTTTCAGATTATTTGAATAGGCCTGTTTTCGTAATGATATTCTTTCAGAATGTTTTGTTAATGCAACCAAATTGGTACTTTGTTCGGATATATTTTGAGACATGTATTTGTTTATTCATTTATTTATTTATTGTTAAGGGAGAGAGCAGTACGTATTTTCGTACCTTTGATATTTTATGGGGTACAGTTTTGGAATCCCCCATTTGAAATATTTGGAATGACCCCTTCACCTGGATGACATTTCTGCGTTAGAATTTTTCAAAGAAAGTAATAAACACGTCAGTTGGATATTGTTTGTCTAAATCGAGATGATAGGCTATGTAAGAAATGCAGTTCTAGGAAAATAGAAAATGCGTTTCATTTTATGTTTGAATGTTTGAATTATGAGGCTGAAAGGAGAGTTTATTTTGATAATGTAGATGGGGGTTACTCGTGAAGTAATTCCCGGTATTCGAAACCTTTCAAAAAATGGGGGTTAGTCTTGAAGGAAAGAATTTGCTCTCAGAGGGAGCACACTTTTCCTTCACGAGAACCCCAATAAAAAGAGCGGGGCCAGGTGACGGAGGGGGGGGGGGGGTGGGAGGGGGGGAAGATCAATGTTATGTCCTTTGACGGAGTGTCCATTTCCGTTGTCGTGTCAGAGTTCTTTCCCTTGAAGGAGTGACCATTTCCTTTGTCATGCCAGAGTTATTTCCTTGAAGGAATGTCTATTTCCTTTGTCATATTAGACCTATTAGATTAGACTGGCTCCAGTCTCCAGTGACTAAATATTTTTCTGATAATCCTGTTTGATGATCCACTAAGATAAAACCCAAAAAAATATCATGACTATAAAGGCTGGTCACTAGTGACCAGCCTTTATAGTCATAATATTACTTTGGTGTTATTTTAGTGGATTATTAAACACATTATTAGAAAAATATTTTGTCACTAGAGACTGGAGCCAGTCTACTATTAGAAGTGTCTAAAGCGTGATGGTTGAATCTCAAACATTGCAGACTTTCAAGAGGAAGGATCGGTTTGGTCTTTTCTAACTTTTTTACACAACCGTTCCTGTCCGAATACAGTTGACATTCGTTATCTCAAATAGAGCTAACTCAATCCACTGTTTACGTCAAACTAAATTTTGGGTAATGTTGGTTTAGTTTTTGTTTATGTTTTCTTTTTGTTTTTGCCTTTATATTTCCATTTATCTCAAACTATTGTTATCTCAAACTGAAAATTCTGGTCCCTTGGTATTTGAGATAATGAGAGTGCACTGCATTTGATGTTTAATAGATTGACTCTCGTTATCTCAAACATCAAGGGACTAAAATGTTTGGTTTGAGAAAACAGTAGTTTGAGATGAAATCAGTCGTGTCTTCTATTTAGTCTGACCCAAGCAGTACTTTGAGTTATCAGGTTTGAGATAACGAAGATAACGAGTCAACAATTAACAATACGAAACATCAATGTACTCGTCAGATAGCCTTATGATCACCAATTAGCACTCTTGAGTACAATTTTCAGCAGACGAAATGTTGAAATAGTTTTCTTATTTTTCGCAAACGAAAAACAAGATTTGGCTTTCCAATGGGGACACTTTGCAAGAAGTGTCAAATTCTGTTTTCTGGAAAAAAATAAGAAAAAAATACTATTAATTTGTCGTCTGCTGAATTAGCCAAGAAAGTGGTAAAGGTTTAATAGTTTATCAGCTGTGTGTAGAATACTGTTCTATATATTTGTTTAAAACTGATTTATATGCTCATATAAAAGAGAAACCAAAACATGAAATTGTGTTTTTTAATAACATTTATTTGGCTATTTAGCCGCCAAGACATTAAAACAAACATGTAATGACTCTGCACGATTTATTGGGTATTTACAAAGCACAGCTATGATTTCTTCTACGGAATATTCTCTAACCTCACACACCTGTAAAAGATAAAAGACCACATATTCTTATAATATAGAAGACCACATTGTATTATAATATGAACCATCGCACGACAAAACCTACAAAATGGCATGTGCGCCCAGCGAAGACTCAGATCAGCCTGGTCATCCGCCCTGTCTGATCAGTCTTCACTTTCCACTCATTGGATATCTAAGGACCCAGGCTTTCTTCATGCTGACAGCGAAGACTCTGATCAGACTGGGCGGATGCCCAGGCTGATCCGAGTCTTCGCTGGGCGCACATGCCATTTTGTTGGTTTTGTCATGCGCTGCTTCATATCAGAAAAAGAGTGAGTAGTAAATATATAAAATACATACATTTGTACACTATTAACAAAAGGTGTGCGGGTACAATGATGATTTCAAAATCGCTTTCAACTATTTACCCTAAATACTGGAACCCCACAATCGGTGTCCTAAACTATTATTATTATTATTATCATTATTATTATAATTATTATTATTGTTATTATTATTATTATTAATATTATTATTTCAGAGGACGTAAGACTTGGCATGCCATGCCCTGCAGACGATTCACTTGAAACGTCGAGCTTCATATGTTTTGAAAAAAAAATATCTAAATATCGCCAACTGCCTTTGTAACTGACACTTTAAAATTTAAGTATATGCAACTCTCTGTCAACTCCACTACCATCTATACGCTACTCCATAAGAAAGCGGGTCTTGGATTTTATTCGTACATTTGTAAATCAGGGCCCAGATCAACTGCACACCTGTGCGCTTTGAACGGGGTGTATAAGCAGCAACGTGAGAAAATATGCCCTGTGACATATACGCCCAGCGAAAACACAGATCTCATAGCTACAAATAAGAGGTTATCCACATAATATTTTTTTCTTATTTCTCCATGAAAATATATGTTGTGAGTACTCATTAGAAGCGCCTCGGCGAGGCGCTTCTAATGAGTACTCACAACATATGCTTTTGTGGAGGAATAAGAAAAAATATCAATATTTTCAGTTGCAAAAAGTGATTTATCTGGGGCTATGGATCTTTATGCGCGTTCGCGCAGTCTCACCAGAGTCTCACTGTCTGAATGGTGAAAACTTGTATCCTTGAGTAGCTAAAGATCGAACAGTGAATACTGATCAAAATGCAGGAATGTAGAAGCCTGTGGTCCTTACTAATCAAGAGAGCGCCCAGTGAAGACTCTGATGCTAATCTGAGTTTTTGCTTGGCACATATGACTTAGGTACATTCTATATCGTTGCGGCTCACGCCAGAGCATTTACTGTTATTTATTTTATTTTACGTGGGAAATCGTTTCGCGGTAATTTTTGCAGGTTGGGGCAAGGAGGTAAGCAGTCTAGGATATGGTTACGGGCTACCATACCGTTTAGCAAAGCTAATCACCCTTGTCCTATCCCAAGAGATAATTCCTGTAAAATTTATTTGGGTCCCCGTAAAAATAACGGTACGGTTGATGGCCGCTGATTGCCAGTTTTTGTTTTTTTGTTTTCCCACAGTTGATTTACAGTGCTGATTATCTGTTAGAAGCTAGTTTAAAATGATTCTGTGGACAGCCACTGTTCGCATTTACAGGCGGACGGGCCATCGCCACCCCCATTTTTTCTTAAGACTCTTTTTTCTTATGGCGACTATCATCTTACAGACAACACAGAATAAAACTCACCTTTAACGAACGACTGAGCTACTAACACCGGTTAGGGCACTGAAAAATAAATTAATTGTCATAGACTTCAAGGATACAACAAATTCAAATACAAATACAGTATTATAGATGTACGTCAGCAAATCGAAAGAAAATAAATAATTCATATTGTGAGAAAAAGTAACATCGATCTTGTGCACCCAGCGAAGATTCAGATCAACCTGTTTTCCGGCGTACAAATTGATCTGATCAGAGTCTTCGCTGTCTGCCGTTGAGAACTGATTCTTATCGATCAAAAAAGCGTACAGCAAAGACTCATCAGACTAATATAATCATTAAGACATTCACTGTCGCTTTCGGAAGGCATCGACAATGGACAAAGATTCTAATCGTAGCGCCACTTTAGAGAGGGGAGAGGGTATCTTGTTTTTTTTTTTTTTTTTTTTGTTTTTTTTTGTTGTTGTTCTTTTTTTCCACGAAAACAAATGTTGTGGGTACTCATTAGAAGCGCCTCGGCGTGGCGCTTCTAATGAGTACCCACATGTTTACTATGGAAAAATAAGAAAAACATCAATACTTTTGGGCTGATAAAAACACTTTATTTGGAGCTGTATCCTAATAATATTATGCCGATGCGTAACATGATCAAAATCTGTGCACTGCGCATATGCTGATAGACCATTTTTTTTTTATGTAACGCGCCTGATTATGTTTTTTTTCTGCTGACTGACAAATGATATTGTATGAGAACACAGTTGTCTTCGCTTGAGTCGAACCTCTTGAAACTGTTAAAAGTATCATATTTATTTGTTTATTTATTTATTTATTTACTTATTTTATTTGAGCCTTGAACACTACTGGTTCATGCTTTAAAACAGTAACCTTGTAAACTTACCAATATAGCTGAACTCAACAGACTTAAATTATTAAGCGCAATTAAATTGGCCGAGAGTAATTCCTGTAAAACCCAATAAGCAGGAATCCTGGAACTATTTTCTTCGCGCAAAGTTCTAAAATGAACTATTTTGGCCAATATTTTTGACGTAAATTTTACATAGTTGGAATTATGAGAAATGAATTTTATTTGTGTGGACTTTTGATGAGTAAACGATAGGCTACTCACTCACAAACTTAATTAATATAAAGCGCTTATTCAGATTCTGAGTGATGTGAGTGATTCGCCGATGTTTACACATTGATAAAATCCACAGAAAAAATAAATACATTTCCTATGATATTGTAAAGAAAATTATACCAAAAGCACAAACAACAGCCTTTTGTTTGAGTGCAATTATGTTCTCATACGTTATGAAAATGCATGTTTCTTACCGTACCCACTGCCTCCCCAGCCAATGTTTCCAACATTGTTCCAGCCAGTTCCTAAGCCTGTTCCAACACCGCTTGTCCAGCCTTGTCCTAAGCCTGTTCCGACTCCGCCAGCCCAGCCAGTACCTAAGCCTGTTCCGACTCCGCCAGCCCAGCCAGTGCCTAAGCCTGTTCCGACTCCGCCAGCCCAGCCAGTGCCTAAACCTGTTCCGACTCCGCCGGCCCAGCCAGTGCCTAAACCTGTTCCGACTCCGCCAGCCCAGCCAGTGCCTAAACCTGTTCCGACTCCGCCGGCCCAGCCAGTGCCTAAACCTGTTCCGACTCCGCCGGCCCAGCCAGTGCCTAAGCCTTTTCCGACTCCACCGGCCCATCCAGTTCCTAAGCCTGTTCCGACTCCGCCAGCCCAGCCAGTGCCTAAGCCTCCACTGGACCATCCAGTGCCTAAACCGGAACCTACTACTCCCGCGGGGTAGCCTCCAGCCCAACCAGCTACATTTCCGCTAGCCCACTGATTGCCAAGCCCAGTACCAACAAGTCCAGTATTCCAGCCGCTACCTAGGCCTGTGCCGCCTAGACCGCCGCTCCATCCCAGACCAGAACCCCAGCTTAGCCCTCCACTTAAACCTAGACCATCACCCAAGCCATATCCATATCCGAATCCATCGCCTAAGCCTAGTCCCAAGCTGGACCCTGGAAATATTCATGTATATGGCATAAAAGGAAAATCTACCATATAGATGCGGCAACTATATACTTTAGAAAATGTACCTACTTCGGAAGAGAGCGCCCAGCGAAGACTCAGATCAGACTGCGCATCCGCGCAGTCTGATCTGAATCTTTGCTAGGCGCTCTATGGATGCTTAAGAACGTCATGTTTCATCAGGCAGACGTCGAGAGTTCTGATTATACTGCGCTTATATACATGCGGAAGCTAATCAGTCTTCGACGAGCGCACATTTACTGATATTACGAACAAATTCAAGGGGACTTTATACACTTGGCAAATTTTCTACCAGTTGTAAGAAGAAAGACAACTTTAGCAATCCTGTTTGCTTTCCTGCAAAAGAAGTCCCTTCTGAAAAGGTGTCTAATCTGAAAAAAGAAGACTCTTCCTTTGGGAGCAAAGGGTTTCCACAGTCAAAATATGTTTGAAAGAATTGTCTCCCTTGGCAGTGTATTCATTCCTCTTTACTTCGAAAAGTAGAGGCCGAGGTCGAACCATCTGTACAATCAGGTAAGTATAAAAAGATCGATGTCAGCGTTTTCTGGTCTGTAGTTATGAATGTAAAGCCTTGCTTGGAACACGGCTCTTCCACCGTCACATTCCTGCACTGACCAGGAAATTTTCAATCCACCCCAGAAAACGGACCTTCGGGCACTCAGTGTGCGCCCAGCGAAGATTCAAATCAGCCTGCGCATTCGCGCAGTCTGATCTGAATCTTCACTGGACGTATTTTGGATAGCACGTGATGCAGTTTTATAAAGCGGACAATGAAGACTGATCAGACTGCATGGACGCGCAGGCTGGTTTGAGTGCTCGTTGGGCGCACATGTCAGAAGGTACCTTTTTGGACGTTGAGGCTCAATACTGTATTCAGCATGCCCAGGAATGAGTATTTCGTGATCTGTACGCATGGAAGGCCCATGAAAGAAAGGTTTGTAAATGCATACACAAAATCGGTCCGATCTAATTCAATATTATTGAACGGTCGTAAACCTGCATACAACTGAATACGAGATGAAAGCAACAGAAGTATAATTTGACTACCTGTCTGAAAATGTCACCATTTCAGATTCCATAAAAGGTACATGTAAAGATATCTTGATATATATGCACCTGTATTAAGCGAACACCTGCATATATAAACCTGTTATCGTTATCATAGGTATTTGTTTAAAACAGGGATAACTGTAATAGTAATAAGAATAGTGATAATAATAATGATAATGATAATATTCACAATATGTACATACCATAACCTCCGAGCGCGCCGCCCCAGGAACCACCGCCCCAGTGACCGCCGCCCCAGGAACCACCTCCCCAGTGACCACCGCTGGAATAAAAATACAATTCGTTATATTAATATAATAAATGCAAGCGCACACGGTGTTGAAGCGGCGTCGGGGAAGTTTCGCTGACGTCGATTCAACATGTACCTGCCGTATGGTTGGGGCTGGCATACAGGATAAAAAATCCCGCAGACAACAATGAAATAGTTTTATGAAATAGAGGAAAAAATTCTCCTAACTCCTCCTCTTTTCCACAATATTTTCAATATATCTCTTACTTCAGGAGTCAAATTACATATACATTTGTGAAATGTGGTTGTTCGATTTACTTTTCCTCAATTCTGCAAATCCGATATGCCGAGGTACAGCTATCACGAAGTATTTCCGAGAGTCCATTTGACTTCGAGATAACGAGAGTCGATTGTATTTCGCAGCATATATTGTTTTGGAAGGCAAAATGTACATGTACCAACTTATGCCATACATGGAAAGTGTACATGTTCATATGATTCGCATTCTGTGAAAACACAACATCGGAAATGTACGCCTCCGTGAAACACAGTTTCGGAAATGTACGCCGCCGTGAAAACACAGCTTCGGAAATGTACGCCTCTATGAAAACACAGCTTCGGAAATGTACGCCTCTGTGAAAACACAGATTCGGAAATGTACACCTCTGTGAAAACACAGATTCGGAAATGTACACCTCTGTGATAACACAACTTCGGAAATGTACGCCTCTGTGAAAACACAGCTTCGGAAATGTAGGCCTCTGTGAAAGCACAGATTCGGAAATGTACGCCTCTGTGAAAACACAGCTTCGTAAATGTACGTCTCTGTGAAAAACACAGTTTCGGAAATGTACGCCTCTATGAAAACACAGCTTCGGAAAATGTACGCCTCTGTGAAAACACAGCTTCGGAAATGTACGCCTCTGTGAAATTACAGCTTCGGATATGTACGCCCAGCGAAGATTCAGATCAGCCTGCGCATCCATATCAGAGTTTGTTGTGCGCATGATGAACCGTTGCATCCTTGGTTATTCTAAATGTGCCCAGTGAAGATTCTGATCTGAATCGTCACTGGGCGCACCTGTCCAAAGGTACGGTTTCTGACTTGCCTGCTCTTTTGATAACTATAATTGTTATCTCATCACGAAAACATGCCTGTATAATTTTGACCCCTTAAACCCCACTTTAATATAGTAAAACTGGGGTTTACAGTGGTACACATTATTTTTCTTGTTTCTGCTCAAAACATAGATTGTTGGTACTCGTTAGAACCGCCTCGCCGAGGCTGTTCTAATGAGTACCAACAATCTATGTTTTGAGTAGAAATATGAAAAATATCAGGATTTTTATCTGAAAACTTTCAGTTTTTGGTCATGAATTTATAAATACATTTGAATAGGCGTGTTTTCGTAATGCTGGCGACAGCTTTCACAGTGTCCCTGAAAAAGTGGATACAAGGAATTTTACACGTACAGTCTGTCCAACAAAGATTGACAAGGATGCACTGTCTGGTCTGTGTGTTGGCTGAACGCAGATGCAATTAATTGCACATTTCTCACATTCGTGCACTGCAGTCAATTACTTACCCGCCGTATTTACTGCCGCCGCCGCCGCCATATTTCTTGCCGCCTTTTTTCGATCCTGAAATACAGTCATCCCTCTTTATATCGATACCCGATACAACAATAAGATTCGTTAAAATGATTATTTGACTGGAACGAAACCTTCGCTCAAGACGCGATTTAATCAGAAATTATGCAAGAACATTATATTATATACTTCAAGAAATATATATTTTGGATATTTGTTAGAATCGCCTCAGTGAGGCGATTCTAACAAATATCCAAAATCATATGTTCTACAAAGAAATAAGAATAAAACATGGCCTCTCTTACATATCATTTTGGTCACTGAGAATTATTTATAACAGCAAATTTATTATAAGGGCAACATATTTTCATCTTTTCATTGTAATGAAGGTTCACTGTACAAAGTTATGTTTAGAATAAAAAGAGTTCGATGAAAGCCACTTTGGGTAGTATGTGATCTGCACTGTACATGCCTAGACCGGCCTATGTGAAATGTACTGTACTTGCCTAGGGCCTCCTATGTTAACTTATTGTACATGCCTTGAACAGCCTATGTGAACTGTACTGCTCATGCCTAGGCCAGCATATATTCTGTACATGCAGACTGAATAGCCGGGTCTCTTGACATAGCGATTTTACTCTACTATGCTCTCACCGTCCTCCGAAAAGATGCTGTTCGCGTTTTATTATTATTATTATTTAAAATGTAAAAAAAATGTGACTGGCAGTATCTTATCAGGAGCCATTTATCTTTTCTGTTCCTGTGCTTTGTTTTCATCGTTTTACCATACAATTAATTTCACGGCCAAAAATGGGTCCGGTCTGGCTTAAGCAATCTCTGTGGTTATCTGAATATTTAAAGATAATAATTTTTGCTTTTCTCCACTGAGTTTTCATTACAAGTTGCTGTTCAATAAAAAATATAAAGAAAATTTCAGTTTTGATTATTGCCCTTCAAGTATAATATAAAGAAAATTTCAGTTTTAATTATTGCTCTTTAAATATAGTATAAGGAATTTTTCAATTTCAATTGTAGCTCTTTAAATATAATATAAAGAAAATTTCAATTTTAATTATTGCTCTTCAAATAGGATTTCTGTCGGGCCGATAATTAATGGTCCAATATACAGTTAAACTTGGATGACAGAAGACTTGTTTACCGTGGCTGATTCGAACTCGTCTTTCAGTCACCCGCAAATTCTTCGGATAGCTCCAGAAATAAAATATTTAGGGATGTTTTAGAGAGCTTTTTCTTATTATATCACCGAGACGATTCTAATGAGTACGCTCAACTCAACATACCACTCTTTCATTGATACGTGAAAAGCTAAATTATCCCCATTGTGCTGTAATTTACCCTCGGTGGATTGTGCTGTGATTTACACTCGATGGCTCGAACTACCCATGTCCAGAACAAATTTCCTTACATCACGAAAACGTACCTATATAAATTTGACCCCCTTAAACCCCACTTTTATATAGTAAAACTGGGGTTTACAGGGGTATACATTATTTTTCTTATTTCTGCTCAAAACATAGATTGAGGGTACTCGTTAGAACCGCCTCGGCGAGGCGGTTCTAACGAGTACCCACAATCTATGTTTTGTGCAGAAATATGAAAAATATCTGAGTTTTTTATCTGAAAATTTTCAGTTTTTGGAGATAAAATTTTCTATATATTTGAATAGGCGTGTTTTCGTAATGGTTTTAAAGATTTTCGAGCCATATATGTTCGACTGTAGAATTAAACAGAATGCTGGCTGGGTATGATGTATGTATAATTAAGATACACTGAACTTACCTATTGGCATTATTGGAACAACTGGTACTACGGGAATGGGCAATGGCATTGGCGGGGGTGGGGGAGGGGGTGGGGGTGGGGGAGGTGGAACTGGAACAACGGGGATTGGCACTGGCACGGGGATCGCTGGCTTTTTCTTTGGCGCGTAACCTTTGCCGTAACCTTTACCCATTCCACCCCAGCCGCCGCCCCAGCCGCCGCCCCAACCTCCGCCCAATCCTCCGCCCCATCCTCCGAAACCGAAACCTCCTCCGTGTCCGCCACCGAACCCACCACCTTTCCCGTATGAGCTACCGGCGCTGGCTGCCGCCACAGCAAAACAGATAAACACAGCGACACACACTGTGGTCCTCATGGTTCTGTAAAATCAGGAACGTTCATTACATTAACATATCTATGAAATGTATACCCCCGCGATCCCTTATAAAATACTTAAAATAGGGGTATATAGCATAACTCCAGAGTAAGGCGTTTTTTTTTTTTCAACCATAAAATTTTGAAATTGTTCTGTTTTCTCTATGAAAACATATGATGTTGGTACTCATTAGAAGCGCCTCTGTAAGGCGCTTCTAATGAGTATCAACAACATATGTTTTGAAAGAGAATTAAGAAAAATAGTTTCCTGATATCTCTTATCTGAATGGGTCCAGATTATTAGACAATGTTTTGCATTTTTTTTCAGAATTTTTAAGTTTTTAAACCCTATTTTAAGTCATTTATACATTATATTTCAATTAATTGCTTGCACTGAATAAATCTTCCTTAATATGCTTTATAATCGAATCATCATCATTTCCCTGTATTATGTAGTGAAAATTACATAGCTTACAGCGCTACAGATAAGAACGGTGTTATGTTTGTCTTATTTCTCTACAAAAAAAAATATGTTGTGGGTACTTAATAAAGCACCTCCGCGAGACGCTCCTAATGAATACCCACAACGTATGCTTTCGGGAAGAAATAAACAAAGATTTGTGTTTTAGGAGTTAAATGACATGTGATTTACACAATCTCTCAGAAGTCATTTCCGTGTTCCGTTTCTGAACCCTAAGAAAAGAGAGTAAAGGAAAAAAAGCAATATCATTATTTTCGCCGTCGAAAATACATGTAACTACAGTCGACTCTCGTTATCTCGACTTCACTTATCTCGAATAATCACTTATCTCGAAGTGAAAATCTGATCCCTGTTTTAACATGGCAGTCTAACAAGGTAACAAAATATTGCTCCAGGAGCAATTTCCCCTCTTTTCCACAATATTTTTAATATATAATTTCAAGAGACAAATTGCATATTCATTCATGAAACGTGATTTACTTTTTTCCTCAATTCTGTAAATCTGATATGTCGAGATACGGATATCTCAAAGTATTTCAGAGAGTCCCTTGGACTTCGAGATAACGAGAGTCGACTGTAGTTGTATTTCCTATTACAGAGGCCAAAATTTATACACCGAACACCGATGGATCTTTTACCAGTGCTAATTTGAACTCGTTTTTGAGTTCCTATGAAGTTCTCTTGATAGCCCAAGGAAGCAAATATTTATGGATATTTTAGGGAAATGTTCTTATTTTATCATGAGATATATGTTGTGTGTACTCATTAGAATTGCCTAGTATAGGCGATTCTAATGAGTAACTCAACATACTATTATTATACAGAGATCGAAAAGACACCCCTTAATTATCCCCAGTTGCCTCCTGACCTGGCGTGATGATTAACTCTCAGTGGCTCGAACCACCCGCGTCTAGAACAAATTTACATGGTCCCAAAGATGTTCCGAGTTATTGAGTTTCTACTTTATTCTGGTAATACGTCTGGCGTAATTTTGTTATTTTAAGGAGTATTGGTTGTCTCTGTCAGATAAGTAATGTGTCCTATAGCACTGCAATGGTCAAACTTTTGAATCTAAAGTTGATTCCCGATCTTTATATACTTTATATGCTAAATTTAGATAATAGCATATATATATAAAGGTGTTTTTTGTTAATCTTTAAAGAAACTAGGACTTGATTTCATGTGACTCATCTTCTAAGGAGACAACTCGCATGAAATGTCAATCCATACATTGTATTTTCCCGGAAAAAAATAAGTAAAATAACTATCGTTTGTCTGAAAAAAAAATGTCATTGATCTACTAAGGTTAAAATGTTCTGCTATTTTTCTGCTTATTTATGAAATAAATTTATCAGAACCTTGAGCCAAGGGAGTTTGTGGGGTGGGGTAGGGGTGCTGTATAACAGTACATCTAGTATTTAAAACATCAAACTAAAAATTGAGGCTACTGTCCTTTCAACATCCTCTTGTATGAACTTATTTTACTTATCATTTTATTCAAAATGAAAACAATGTCATTTACGATATAGTAAAACCTCGATGACTAGAACACCAATGGCTCGTTTACCTTGGATGATTCGAACTCGTTTTTGAGTCCCAACGAAATACTTCCAATAGCTCAAGAAAATAAATATTTAGGGAAATTTTCTTATTTTATCATAAAACTGTATGTAGTGTGTACTCATTAGAATCGCCTCATCGAGGCGATTCTAATGAGTACATACAACATACCATTATTGTATAGAAGATAAAAAAAATAACTTTCCAAAATTATCACTATTTGCTTCCTGACCTGGGGGTCATGATTAACCTCAGTGTCTCGAACTACCCATGTTTCGAATAAATTTCTATGGTCCAAAAATGTTCGAGACATGGAGGTTTTACTTTATCTTAAAAGAAGCCATTTGTTCTTTCCGTTTCTGTGCTTGTTTTTCAAGTATTTTCCCTAATATTAGATGCATGGTCAAAGACTTGTCTGATCTATGCATTTTAATACCACATATGATTTTTTAAACGTGGTATAAGAGAATTCGGTTGCTTATTTGCATTACATGTACTATTTAATTATTGATGCTTCTAGACATTCTGTGAAATGTTAGGAGTTTATAACAAACTTATTGGAAAATAAAAAAAAACTGCCTCCAAACTAGCTACAGGTACGCACTATCGATTTTGGATACTTTGCAGTCGGAATTTTTACTATGCAGGTTTCAAACCAGCGGTAGCACATAGGTAATTTAAAAAATGCAACGAATCATGATAAAACTTTGCAAATTTACGGAATTCCTCTGTGTGAGCCGCTCGGCGATCAACGGGTTTCGAAAAGCTGTCGAAAGCCGGGGTGTTGACAAGTAAATTTTTGGGTTTTACTTTAGACAAAATGTCAGTACAAGTCCTCTGATAAAGATTATGTGCATCTTTGAGAAAAAAAGTCAGTTAACTAAAGACTAAAACCAGATTATAAAAACAAAATAAAACTATTACATCTAATAAGTGCAATTCGGTAGAAAAAAGAGTCGATTTGTGACAAAGAGAGATTTTTTTTTTACAAAGTAAACTAAAGCGTTATTTGTTTTTGATTATCATTAGAATGAATATACATTTGAATATAGATTTGAATAAAAATCTGCACATATTGTATACTAAACGCTACATGTATTTAGGACAGAATTAACAAAGAAAAAAAGAAAGAAAGAAAGAAAGAACGAAAAAAGAAAGAAAGAAAGAAAATGAAAGAAAAACAGGTAGTACAACAAATAGAATAGAAGAAGTTGAAAGTGAATAAAATAAATAAATATAACGGATATACAGACCTTTTAGAAAGCCCGGAGTGAATCCACACTGTGGTCACTGGGCCTGGCGTGCCTTTTTATATGAAACCGAATCAGCGCATGCTCGGTTCAACTTTTTGATATATGTGACCCCGTTTGTGCAGTAAACTTACACGCCTGTCAAAATTTTATAGAATATTAAGATGGCGCAAATATTGACCGCTCTTGGCCTTTTTAATAGTATTAAACTTAATATTAATTGGACCTCGCAGTGCAAAAACGTGTCTTCGGGCATATGAGGACAGCGAAGGCCCAGGTCGGACTGCGCATCCGCGCAGTCTGATCAGGACCTTCACTGTCCGCTAACATAATCATTGGATACAACAGAATGTATAAATGGAGAATAAAGGCTCGGATAAAACTTTGCGCATGCGCAGGACGATCTGAATTTGCGCATTTTGCGCATGTTTGAAGGTACTTTTTCGCTTGATGCGGTCCAATTAAAGGGAATGATATCAAGTTTAACTTGAATAGGTTTTATATTTCCTTACGGCAGGGTAACAGTTAATCAGAAATATACTTTATATAAAAATACGCAACAAGTCCAACATTTATATATTTATATGTATATGTGTATGCAGTTTAATCAATTGACTTAAATCTTACAGATGCACAGCGTGCAAAAAAGGGATCTTATGTCATATACGAACAGCGACTGCCCAGATTAGTTAACACGCGCAGTCGAATCAGAGTTTTGTCATCTCTCCTTCATTAGCGGGGAAGCGCTAAAATATGAATCTCGCTTAACATCACTGTGGCCCGGGTTCGATTTCCGGCGCTGGCCTGTGGCAGGCTAGTGGCCGTCCATCCAAGGTTGGTTGTTTTCTCATGGCACTCCGATTTCCAACACCACGCATGACCACCAAACGCGTTTTCAGTTTTTAAAACATTTGAACATAGGGTAAAGGATTTGGTACCAGTATGATTCGATCTAGCAACCCCATCCCGCACACACCCTGTATACAGTAAAATACAAGTAAATCCGTAGGTTCTACGGTAGAATACGGCAACCAACTGCCAGCGCATTTTTTACGGACACCCGTAGACTATTTTAGAAAGTGGTAGGTTCGGGCAAAGTATGGTGCGCAGGCCAGGGTAGGGTTGTCGGTTACCATATCGTATAGTAAGGCTACCCACCATTGCCCAATCCTAAGAGATTCCTGCAGAAGTTATACGGGCGCTCGTTACAATAACGGTACGGGAACTGGCAGCTGATTGCCAGTTACTTTAAATAAAAACCTACGGACATTTTTTTACAGTGATACAGTTTACAACGTTTTGTCAGTAGCGTAGCCAGAACGGAATTGATTTTACGCACACCCAGGAAACTGTGCCTAAATCGCTTTGAAAATAGAGGCTACTCTTAAGGGAAAGAATTTGCTCCCTTAGGGAGCAAATTCTTTCCCTTGAGAGCAGCCCCTACGGTAAAGAAGCAAAATATTTTATGCTAATGCCACTTTATTATTAATATTTTCTTACGCATGATACGCACATGCGTAATGTGCGTAATGAGTGCTACGCCTATGTTTGTACTTGTTCTTGTGGTTCTGGTGTTATCCATTCTTCATTCTTTGTGTGGTCTTGCGGCTGCTTGCTGCAGACCTTTGTTCATATTTTGTCCTGTTGGTGTCGTATTTTTATGTTTGGTGGGCCCTGTCTTGCATTGTGGCCTCATTGGGGAAGTTGGGGACTACCGTATTTACCCTAAACATAGGGGCACCTTAACTCCTTGTCATACTTGTCCTAAATATTGAACAAGCCCATACTTACTACTTGTTGATGTGTCTAAAAACTGATGGATGAGTGGCGAACAGTGTAGACCCTGATCAGAGGCCGCGGATCGTCAAGCCTGTCTTTCCCAATACTTAGGCTTATTTCGGTAGTTATTTTGCTTTTTGTTGATTTGTAAAGTGTTGTCTGTCGTATTACTATTGGTGTCACTAGTAGACTATGTTCTGTGATGTCGTCTCTGCCTAGACATGTTATCTACTATTGTTCTCTGTCGCATACAGACTCGTGCGCATTTTGAAAAACAAAATAAAATAAATAAATAAATAAATAAATAAATAAATAAATAAATAAATAAATAAATAAATAAATAACGTTAAACTATTATATCCCGCCATTATCGTATCGTGGGCAGATAACGCTGTCAAACATTGACGAAATTTGACCATAAGCAGTCCCAAACCAGATCTCCTTAATATCATTTACTCCGGGAACAAAAATATGGGCGTGTCTCGGGCAGATACATGTAACTCCGTCAAAATTTGACGACATTTGCCTATTAGCAATCCGAAACCAGATTTCCACAATATCAATGCTCATACCAAGTTTGGTGAAAATCCATGTATGTTTACTTTAGTTATCATCCGGAAACGAAATACCGACGGACGGACGGACACACGGACGTCCAGCGTGAAACCATAATATCCCGCCACTATGGTGTGGCAAGGTATAAAAATAAATAATAACCTCAGCAGGTTCTCGGATGCGCAGGCTGATCTTGTTCTCGTTGTTCGTTTATGACAAAGGGGTCAATTTCTTCTCATGTTGAAGTCCGTAAATTTAATGTATGTTTTATCAAACAGAAAACCGGAATGGTATCCCAGCTAGCATTCTGTATAAATCTATAGCGGGCCGTTATCGGCCCGTCAGCTACCCTGACAGGCCGATAACGGCCCGCTATAGATTTATAAAGAATGCTTACCGGGATATTATTAATTGGTTCAGTCATGTACATATGAGCTTCAACGTCAGAAAACGTGTCCGTCGGAAATGCTTCCCTTGTATGCTTTTTTGCCTAAAGTTTACAATGATTTCAAATTCGCATGTTTCCATACTTTTCTGAATATTGAATTTATGCCACACACACAGAGCCATATATATGGTTAAATTGTCTACTTCCGAACTCGCACAGATGCCAAGATGTATGTGTGTGTGTGGGGGGGGGGGGGGGGGGGGCGGGGGTGCGTGCGAGGGGTGCGAGGGTGGTAGGAGGGAGGGGTGGTAGTGCTATAAACGGGGGTAATAACTGACTTTTTACATGTAAATTCCCGGATGAATGCCTTCCATGTAGCTATATTCAAGTTTTACATGCAGTTTGATCCATGAATACACTCGTTTGCTGAGGTTTTATGTTATGAATAAGGTACATGTACATGTAAATATGTAACATACTGTATGTCTTCAATTCCCAGAAAGCGCCGGGGTATGCATGTCGCGTTTAACCCATCGTACTCTGAACTTTCCCACACTGTGTATTGAAAGAGTCCAATTTCAATTTTATGTACGTCTGGTCACGAAATTTAGATATTTCTAAAGAAAAATGGCCAAACTATTGGCATGCAAAAGAGTCTCTGATCAGACGACGCGTTCTGCGGTGTCTGGCATGAGTCTGCACTGTTCGCCAATTATCGTGACTACAGTGGGTTTAAAGCCGTCATAAAAGCATTTTATAATGAAAGGAAAAGAACGCCCTTGATCAATGTTTGCATGTTTTGATCATAAACCATAATCTAAAAAAAATATAGTGGGCCACAAAAAGTGAAAACATGTCTCAGTTCGTTTGAAAGCAGAGAAAGCACAGACAAACGACCATTACGAAAACATGCCTATTCAACTATACTGAAAATTTTACCACCAAAAAATGAAAATTATCAGATAAAAAATTCTTATATTCTTCATATTTCTGCTCAAACCATAGATTGTGGGTACTCGTTAGAACCGCCTCGGCGAGGCGGTTCTAACGAGTACCCACAATCTATGTTTTCGAGCAGAAATAAGAAAAATAATATATACCCTTGTAAACCCCAGTTTTACTATATAAAACTGGGGTTTAAGGGGGTCAAAATTATATAGGCGTGTTTTCGTGATGCTTTGCAGTCCGCTTACAATCTCAGTGTGTCAAATGGATCTCATTTTCGAGGAAGCTCTCGGGTCTACATGAAGTCTCAGGCAAACGCTGTGGATATAAAGCAATGCACTTCTTCACCGTACAATGTACGTTGTTATCGACTCAACTAACACTGCCTTTGGCCAGGGCTGAGTTCAGGTATCGACAATGTCCGTGAACGGTTTGCATATTCGGTACGGTTAATTGCAAATCCGTCTCTTGTAACCTCAGATTAGAGATATGCTGTTGTCCTATAACCCATGCGGCCGTAAGGGTGAAGAGAGATAGAGCCTAACGTGTCTAAGGCTTAAGGATTGCTTTTAGCGTGCTGCTACACTGAAAAAGCGTACCACGCCCCAGACACATGACACAATATTCCACTCAGACGTACCATCACGAAAACATGCCTATATAATTTTGATCCTCTTAAACCCCACTTTTATACATTAAAACTGGGGTTTACAGGGGTATACATTATTTTTCTTATTTCTGCTCAAAAACATAGATTGTGAGTACTCGTTAGAACCGCCTTGTCGAGGCGGTTCTAACGAGTACCCACAATCTATGTTTTGAGCAGAAATATTAAAAATATCAGAATTTTTTATCTGAAAAATTTTCATTTTTTGGTGGTAAAATTTTCAATATATTTGAATAGGCATGCTTTCGTAATACGATAATGACACTGTTCATCTGAATGCGGAATATGTGAATATTCCAGGTATTTTTTTTTTTATCACCATAAATTTACATATTTTCTAATTATTTTGGGATGAGCTCTGTTGGTTTTAATACAGGAAAATATACAATCTTGTAGTTTATGTAGCACATTGGGTTAATGCCCTTCCGAAATACACTATATATACAGTACAGGCGAACCTACATCATAGCTTCAGGTAAGGCACATTTTTTCAGCCGAAACATATTGATAATTGTCTTATTTCTCCACTAAAACATATGTAGTTGGCACTTATTAGGAGCACATCTAATGCCTACCCACAGTGTATGTTTGATCTTTATTCTTTTTTTTTTTTTTCTTTTTTTTTTTTTTTTTTTTTTTTTTCTTTTTCTTTTTTTTTTTTTTTTTTTTTTTTGTTGTTGTTTTTTTATGCATAAATAAAAAAAAATAGTATCTGGATACCACCCTCTTATCCTGAACTGTGCCTACATTGACTCGGATGGAATATTTCGTTGGTACCACTCTGTCTCTGTGTCCATCATGCGCCCAGAAAATCATTATGAAAACACGCCTATTCAAATATACTGAAAATTTTACCAACAAAAACTGAAAATTATCAGATAAAAAATTCTGATATTTTTTCATATTTCTGCTCAAAACATAGATTGTGGGTACTCGTTAGAACCGCCTTGATGAGGCAGTTCTAACGAGTACTCACAATCTATGTTTTTGAGCAGAAATAAGAAAAATAATGTATACCCCTGTAAACCCCAGTTTTACTATATTAAAGTGGGGTTAAAGGGGGTCAAAATTATATAGGCATGTTTTCGTGATTGTTATCAATATGACATTGGCTCTTGTCTGTTGTACATTTTAAAGATATTACCAGCTGGAATATAACGTTTATACAACGTCGCATTAACGTCATGACGTTGCATCGACGATGGTGCGACGTAGTCTCATCGTTGTTTGCCCACTGGGTTGTCTGTTATCTGGATTTCAGTTCAGTTTTCTGGACTATATGAATCGTTAACGAGCATCTTAGGCATAATGAACTTTATACAGTCGAACCTCGTTATCTCGAACTCGCTTATTTCGAATTACCGCTTATCTCGAAGTGAAAATCTGGTCCCTGTTTTAACATGAAACTATGAGAACAGGTAACAAAATAATGTGGAAAAGAGGAGAAATTGCTCCTAAGGAGCAATTTCTCCTCTTTTCCACATTATTATACGTATTTCTAACATCAGGAGTCAAATTACATATTCATTTGTTAAATGTGGTTGTTCAATTTATTGATTTCCTCACTCTCTCAACTCTGATATGTCGAGGTACGGATATCTCGAAGTGTTTCAGTGAGTCCCTTGGAATTCGAGATAACGAGGTTCGACTGTAATTGTAGGTGTCTCTATTATGGAACGATGAAAAGACGAAAGTGAAGGAAAGCCGAGTAAGACAATTTAAAATATGCTTATACTTTTGACAAGTTATTGAATGGTTGCATGATAAGAGAGAGGCCAGCCATAGAATCGATGTTGTTAAAACGCTGCATTCCAGCAGTGTCATGGTACATGTAATTGTATTCGACGCGGAAATAAGCGGATGATGTCTTTCACGCAAACTCAAATTCACACACACACACACACACACACACACACACACACACACACACACACACACACACACACACACACACACACACACACACAAACATTAAGAGCGAGAGAAAAAGAAAGTAAGAACGAAAAAAATAAAGAAAAGAAAGAAAGAAAGAAATAAAGAAAGAAAGAAAGAAAGAAAGAAAGAAAGAAAGAAAAAGACACAGAAACAAGACAGATAGATATATAGATGTAGGAAGAAAGAAAGAAAGAAAGAGAGAAAGAAAGAAAGAAAGAACGATACGGTATATTTTGGAGACAGAAAGGGGACTGGATACACTTGATACATTTTAACCCTTGTCATGCTGAATAAATCAAAATGCCACGCCCACTTCTAATTGTCAGCCAATCAGATTCCTTGATCCAGATTGTTGATACAAATTCACACAATGAATGGCAAAAAGTGCAGATCCAGATCAGTTGGCGTCTTCAGAAGCCAACTGATCTAGCTCTACACTGCTTGCAAAAACAGGGTATACCCAGGTTCAGCAGGACAAGGGTTAAACCATTGTTTGGAAGGCAAATAGTTTTTGTAACTTCTGGTTTGCTTTTATTGCGCTCAAATTCCCTTTTAAAAAAGGTTCTTCTTTAAACGGAAAAAAAAAAAAACTTGTTCCCAATGAGAGCAAATTCTTTCCTGTTAGGATAGGCTCAATTTCAAAAGGGGACAAAAACAATTTTGACTGAGTTTCCATCCCTGAGCGTGCTTCTATTCCCCTTAAATCTGGGCTCCAGCCATGGCATTCTACAATCTTTCTGGTTGTCTGTTATCTGGATTTCAGTTCAGTTTTCTGGACTATATGAATCGTTAACGAGCATCTTAGGCATAATGAACTTTATACAATCGAACCTCGTTATCTCGAACTCGCTTATTTCGAATTACCGCTTATCTCGAAGTGAAAATCTGGTCCCTGTTTTAACATGAAACTATGAGAACAGGTAACAAAATAATGTGGAAAAGAGGAGAAATTGCTCCTAAGGAGCAATTTCTCCTCTTTTCCACATTATTATACGTATTTCTAACATCAGGAGTCAAATTACATATTCATTTGTTAAATGTGGTTGTTCAATTTATTGTTTTCCTCACTCTCTCAACTCTGATATGTCGAGGTACGGATATCTCGAAGTGTTTCAGTGAGTCCCTTGGAATTCGAGATAACGAGGTTCGACTGTAATTGTAGGTGTCTCTATTATGGAACGATGAAAAGACGAAAGTGAAGGAAAGCCGAGTAAGACAATTTAAAATATGCTTATACTTTTGACAAGTTATTGAATGGTTGCATAATAAGAGAGAGGCCAGCCATAGAATCGATGTTGTTAAAACGCTGCATTCCAGCAGTGTCATGGTACATGTAATTGTGTTCGACGCGGAAATAAGCGGATGATGTCTTTCACGCAAACTCAAATTCACACACACACACACACACACACACACACACACACACACACACACACACACACACACACACACACACACACACACAAACATTAAGAGCGAGAGAAAAAGAAAGTACGAACGAAAAAAATAAAGAAAAGAAAGAAAGAAAGAAATAAAGAAAGAAAGAAAGAAAGAAAGAAAGAAAAAGACACAGAAACAAGACAGATAGATATATAGATGTAGGAAGAAAGAAAGAAAGAAAGAGAGAAAGAAAGAAAGAAAGAACGATACGGTATATTTTGGAGACAGAAAGGGGACTGGATACACTTGATACATTTTAACCCTTGTCATGCTGAATAAATCAAAATGCCACGCCCACTTCTAATTGTCAGCCAATCAGATTCCTTGATCCAGATTGTTGATACAAATTCACACAACGAATGGCAAAAAGTGCAGATCCAGATCAGTTGGCGTCTTCAGAAGCCAACTGATCTAGCTCTACACTGCTTGCAAAAACAGGGTATACCCAGGTTCAGCAGGACAAGGGTTAAACCATTGTTTGGAAGGCAAATAGTTTTTGTAACTTCTGGTTTGCTTTTATTGCGCTCAAATTCCCTTTTAAAAAAGGTTCTTCTTTAAACGGAAAAAAAAACTTGTTCCCAATGAGAGCAAATTCTTTCCTGTTAGGATAGGCTCAATTTCAAAAGGGGACAAAAACAATTTTGACTGAGTTTCCATCCCTGAGCGTGCTTCTATTCCCCTTAAATCTGGGCTCCAGCCATGGCATTCTACAATCTTTCTGGTTGTCTGTTATCTGGATTTCAGTTCAGTTTTCTGGACTATATGAATCGTTAACGAGCATCTTAGGCATAATGAACTTTATACAGTCGAACCTCGTTATCTCGAACTCGCTTATTTCGAATTACCGCTTATCTCGAAGTGAAAATCTGGTCCCTGTTTTAACATGAAACTATGAGAACAGGTAACAAAATAATGTGGAAAAGAGGAGAAATTGCTCCTAAGGAGCAATTTCTCCTCTTTTCCACATTATTATACGTATTTCTAACATCAGGAGTCAAATTACATATTCATTTGTTAAATGTGGTTGTTCAATTTATTGTTTTCCTCACTCTCTCAACTCTGATATGTCGAGGTACGGATATCTCGAAGTGTTTCAGTGAGTCCCTTGGAATTCGAGATAACGAGGTTCGACTGTAATTGTAGGTGTCTCTATTATGGAACGATGAAAAGACGAAAGTGAAGGAAAGCCGAGTAAGACAATTTAAAATATGCTTATACTTTTGACAAGTTATTGAATGGTTGCATAATAAGAGAGAGGCCAGCCATAGAATCGATGTTGTTAAAACGCTGCATTCCAGCAGTGTCATGGTACATGTAATTGTGTTCGACGCGGAAATAAGCGGATGATGTCTTTCACGCAAACTCAAATTCACACACACACACACACACACACACACACACACACACACACACACACACACACACACACACACACACACACAACATTAAGAGCGAGAGAAAAAGAAAGTAAGAACGAAAAAAATAAAGAAAAGAAAGAAAGAAAGAAAGAAAGAAAGAAAGAAAGAAAGAAAGAAAGAAAGAAAAAGACACAGAAACAAGACAGATAGATATATAGATGTAGGAAGAAAGAAAGAAAGAAAGAAAGAAAGAGAGAAAGAAAGAAAGAAAGAACGATACGGTATATTTTGGAGACAGAAAGGGGACTGGATACACTTGATACATTTTAACCCTTGTCATGCTGAATAAATCAAAATGCCACGCCCACTTCTAATTGTCAGCCAATCAGATTCCTTGATCCAGATTGTTGATACAAATTCACACAATGAATGGCAAAAAGTGCAGATCCAGATCAGTTGGCGTCTTCAGAAGCCAACTGATCTAGCTCTACACTGCTTGCAAAAACAGGGTATACCCAGGTTCAGCAGGACAAGGGTTAAACCATTGTTTGGAAGGCAAATAGTTTTTGTAACTTCTGGTTTGCTTTTATTGCGCTCAAATTCCCTTTTAAAAAAGGTTCTTTTTTAAACGGAAAAAAAAAACTTGTTCCCAATGAGAGCAAATTCTTTCCTGTTAGGATAGGCTCAATTTCAAAAGGGGACAAAAACAATTTTGACTGAGTTTCCATCCCTGAGCGTGCTTCTATTCCCCTTAAATCTGGGCTCCAGCCATGGCATTCTACAATCTTTCTGTTGGATTCAGTCATGAATCATGTGAATTAGGACTATTAAATTGCTTATGACTTGTTAAAACACGCACGTTAGGTGGGTGTTGACGGAAGACATCGTTAGTTTATTTCATTTTTAAGAAGGAAAAGATAGATATATTCGTTCGTGGTTTCTTTCCTTGAGGCTGACTATCAAAGTGCGCCACGCGAAAATATAACTTCGGACATACACAATGTACGCATGCTGATATCGAAGGCTCAGATCAGACTGCGCCGCTGGTTAGGGCCGCCGCTGTCCGCACAGACCCAAGGACCAATTTTCGCATATTGAATATGGCTACAAAAACATATACAACTGTATCCATGCATATCACAAACGCTAGCGAATGTCCAGCATGCGAGGCACAGACGACATATTTTTCTTATTCTTTTCCAAAAAAATAGGATTCGCATATTGGAATATGTCTTTTTTCTGGTTTAACTCAAATGAGTCACGTATGACTGTTTGACAGGATTGAATTATAAGATATATAAAGTAAAATCGGAGCGGGTCATTACAGATTATTGAAAAAGAATTTGAGAAACGGTACACAACAAATTTATCCGTTTTGAATTCATATTGTTTCACAGAATTCAACAGTAAAGGTATGTATTTTTGTGAGTACAGTTGACTCTCGCTATATCGACCTCGCTTATCTCGAATAACCGCTTATCTCGAAGTGAAAATCTGGTCCCTGCCTGAACTTGAAAATCTAACAACATGTAAAAAATACTGTGGAAAAGAGGAGGAAGCAATTTCTCCTCTTTTCCACAATATTTTCAATATATCTCTAACTTCAAGAGTCCCATTACACATATATTTGTTAGATGTGGTTAATCAAATTAGTGTTTCCTCAATTCTGCAAGTCTGATATGTCGAAGTACGGATATTTCGAAGTATTGAAGGGAGCCCCTTAGAATTTGAGATAACGAGAGTCCACTGTATATGTAAAGTCAGTTTTATGTCGTGGGTAATTACGGTTGCAAAGAAGTCAGTAGACAGTTCGCTTCATTTAAAGGTTTGGTGGACTCAAATCCTGCCCGACTCATATCAAAGTCTTGAAAATGAGCTAAAAAAAACTAGGACTGCATAGCTCATGGTTAAGAGAGGTTATATTTATCATGTAAACACAGTGAAACCTCAATAACTCGAACACAGATAACTCGTTTACCGTGGCTACATGTAATTCAAACTCGTTTTTGAGTCCTTATGGAAAACAAATATTTAGGGATATTTTAGGAATTTTTCCTATTTTATAATGAAAATGTATGTTGTGTGTACTCATTAGAATAGCCTCATCGAGGCGATTCTAATGAGTACACTCAACATACCATTATTTAATTGAAGATCGAAAAGACAGTCATATGTCATTCCCATTTGTCTCCTAACCTGGCGCTCTGATGAACCCTCAGTGGCTCGAACTACCGATATCTAGAACAAATTCCCATGGTCCAGTACGAGCATCTTATTTCTCCACGAAAACATAGGTTGTGGTTACTCAATAGAAGCACATTTGCGAGGCGCTTCTGTTGAGTACATGTACCCATAACATCTTTTCATGTAAAAATAAGCAAAAAAAAAAAAATAAATAAATAAAATAAATAAATAAATAAAAAGCTATTGTACTGTCAACAACAGAACCGTTACAGTACTTTTCAGTACACAAAGCTTCTGTAAGAGAACGAGGAAGGCCTTGACCAGACTGTTAAAATGCATTTTTCCGCATACGCGATCAGTGTTGTATTATTACAGTAAGCTTGCATTATATATGTAATTGTATTTCTGGGAATTCATAAAGTTGTATTATAGCGGAATGCTAGCATTAAAGCTTGTACAGTGAACTCTCGTTACAATGACAGCATTTGTTGCCATTAAATGAATTTTTGAAAAGAATCCTTAATGAGCAGAATGATACGAGTGTATATACGAAAGGTCTAATTTTGTTCTTATTTCCTCACAGAACATATGTTTTGGATATTTGTTAGAATCGCCTCTCTGAGGCGATTCTAACAAATATCCAAAACATATGTTTCTTTAAAGTATTAAATACAATATTTTGCTTAGTTTGTGACTTACTGTTACCTCTTAAGCGAAGGTTTCATGACAGTCATATTGTCATTATAACGAATTTTGTCGTTGTATTGAGTGCCGGTATAAAGAGTGTTGCTTGTATTTCTAGGACTTGTGAAATGGAGCGGCTAACGATTTCAATATGCGTTATGTGTGCTTGTTGGGCAACCGTAGCGGCGGGAATAATAGGCAAGTGTATAAATATTTTCGTTTGCTCTCAGAAGTTACAAATATCAGCCAGCGCACGACCTGTGTGACCATTAAAGACTCAGATCAGCCTGTACATCCATCCAGCATTGTAAGGCTTCTCATGTATCCTTCTTTGGATAGTATTCGAGCTGTAGAAAGCTCATGCGAACAGCGAAGACCCTGATCAGACTGTGCGAATATGTAGGCTGATCTGAGTCTTCGCTGGTCAGACAAGTCTTATTGTAGGTTTTGTCGTGCTCTGTCTCGTATATTACTTTGTTGCCTCTCTCATTTAAAAGATTTAGTAAATATGTAAATTTAATATATGGACAGAGCCTCTTTCTGGAACTTTATCTTGATTATAATCCTGCTTTTGTTGTAAAACAATATTTCTGTTTAACTCTTTCTTTCTATTCTTGTTTGCCTTTTTATTATTATTTAATAAATATAATTTTACTGATTAGATAATTTGTTATTCATTTTCTAACAAAATTATGTGTAGGCTATGGAAGATCAATAGAAGAAACTGCGACAACCTCAAGCATAAAGAAGCCGACCAAAAATGGCTAGGCAAATAAAATAAAATAGACAAAATATAAGACGTTAATATGTAAATTCTTGGTATTTCCTTTTCTTTCTGTTGTGTATGTGAAAATAATTGCCAAAACGAGGTCGGGTTGTTTTCACGAAAAATGGCGTCCCAGCGGCAAGCGATTTTGAGACAACGTCGCATCAACGTCGATGCAACGTCATGACGTTGCATCGACTTTGGTGCGACGTTGTATAAACTTCATGTGCCGTTGGGTTATAATTTCACCCAGAAGGGCGTGGCCAACATTATGATGATATATTATCATTATATAGGTAAATGTAGTAGTTTACTAAAAGATGATAATGTAATACTATTAATTCTCATTTGACTTTCATTTCTACAGGTTACCCAGGTGGCGCACCATATATGCAGAGCTCATGGGGGCAAGGTTATCCGTACATGCAATTCAACAAATACATGCAACAACCAATGCTACAAGGCTCTCTGATACACTATAACGCTTTCATGCAATATCCGCAGTATCCCAAGTTTCAAGGTCAACAATTTGGAAGAGGCTATGGCAAGGGTAAAACTGGCCTGGGGATGTGGAATCAAGGAACGGGGCTAGGTCAAGGATGGGGCATGTGGAATCAAGGAATGGGCTATGGTTACGGGGGAGGAAAATGGAACACCAATATGGGACTCGGATTCGGTAACCAGTTTGCTTATCCATTCCACGGCTTGTCAGGATTCGGTGGTGGTTGGGGACAAGGCCAGTTCATGAACCCATGGATAAATGGCGTCATTGGAGGAATAGGAGGATTGGGCAAGGTGAGGAATAATGTAACATTACGTTGAGCAATCTATGTAATTATACCCATCCACTCCTCCATAACGTATAGTGAGTGACACAATGTATACTATACAGTCGACTCTCGTTATATCGAAGTCAAAGAGACCGTTTGAAATGGTTTGAAATATCCGTAGCTCGACATATTAGATATACAGATGTGCAGAAAAATAAATCGAACTGCCACATTTCAGAAATGAATATGTAAATTGACCCCTGAAGCAAGATATATATAGAAAGTATTGTGGGAAAGAGGAGAAATTGCTCCTCATTGCTCCGTACATATACGGTACATTAATAGGCACCTTAGAATTTTGATATAACATGGCTAACATACTTTTAGATAAGTCATATCCTGATAAATGGTCCGCTTGTTTTGTCAAGAAAACATATGTTATAGTTACTCATTAGAAAAGCTCTTGTATTTTCAAAATGTCCTCTGCTATTTTCCACTAAGCGTGCTAAGCATAAATTACAACGAACTCTCGTTACAACAACAGCATTTGTTCCCAAAGATGTTGCCATTAAAATGAATTTGCTGTTGTACAGAATACTTAATGAGTAGATTGATATGTAAGAAAGGTCTTGTTTTGTTCTTATTTCCTCATACATTGTAGGACATATGTTTTGGATATTTGTTAGAATCGCCTCATTAAGGCGATTCTAACAAATATCCAAAAAACATGTTTCTTTAAAGTATTAAACACAATATTCTTGCTTAATATATGATTAATTGTTACCTCTTAATCGAAGGTTTCGTGACACTCAAATTGTCATTATAACGAATTTTGTCGTTATATCGAGTGTCGCTATAAAGAGGGTTGTCTGTAGTAGACAGTCACTTACATCAGTTTGTGTTCCCACTTAAATACATGTATCCCATGACTGTGTCTGACTGGTGAGATGTCCGCATGATCCGTCATTTTGTTGAACTTATGGATAAATATGTTGCTGATTTTCCAAGGAAGAATAGGGGAAATAGATACATTATCAAGAGAAGCAACTCTTTCAAAATGGTTTTGCCTCCCTTCTGAAAAGAGATCTATAATTCTGAAAGAAAAGAATTAGCTCCTCTTGGAAGCATTTTTTTCCTTTTAGAAAAGCTCCCATTTTCAAAAAAAAAAAAAAAAAAAAAAAAAAGATGTGCAAAAAAACAAACAAAAAAAAAAAACCCCAAAAAACGGAAGTAACACAATTTATCTCCCTTGTTAAAGGATGAAAAATCTATGAAGTGTATTCTGTCCCCTTAAAACAAAAGTCTTATTTTTTTTTATTTTTTTATTATTTTTTTTTTTTTTTTTTTGACTGTCATAATGTACATATAGTATCCGTGGAAACCGATTTTCTTAATGTATTAGATTAAATATGCCATGCTCATCACTGTACATTCATAATGCTTTGTTACATTGCATGCGATAATGGGCAGCAAGGAAGGTAGGGTAAGTACACTGGTAAATTATTATTTTTTGTTCATATTGCCAACTGAATTCATGGGTTGTTATTACAGATGCCAGGAATGCCAATGCAAGGTGGTTTCCGGTCCTACAAGAAGTAAACGTTTTGTGACAGCCTCGTGGAAGATTAGAATGACAATTTCACCAAAGTCTCAATTCAACGTGCCATCAATGCTGCGGTAGTTTTACATTTCATCGGTCAACCCTCAGCATGTTCGAGAAAATTTCAGCAGAAAACCTTTAGAAATATTTTCTTATTTCTTTTTCAGAAAATAGGCTTTGACATTTCATGCAAATTATCTCATAAAGAGACAGTTTTGCATAAAATAACAAAGCCTGTTTTATGGGAAAATTAGAAAAAAAAATATCATCAGTTTGTCTTTCGCTGAATTTGCCTGTAGAGTGGTAAAGGTTAATATAACCATTCCTCGTACTTTCCCTAAAATTTAGAGATAAAAGATAAAAGTCTGAGATAAAAGTCAGGGCCCAGTTGTTCAAAGCTAACGATGTCTTTAGTTAACGATTCGTTAAAATTTACATCGAGTGATACGCAAATATGCTGAAATTTTTTGCTGAAAAAATGTGAGTAGCTTTTGCAGCGCAAAAGCTACTCACATTTTTTCAGCAAAAAATATCAGAATATTGTGTATTGAATCCGCTAAAACAGTTAAAGAAATGACCTTTAACGAGCTCGTTAAGCTAACGACGCTTAGAACAACCGGGCCCCGAAGGAGCAGTTTAATGAGGGCCTACACGTGTTTTAGTTGTTTTTAATAGGTTGAACGGATACACATTACGAAAACAAGCCTATTCAAATATATTGAAAAATTTTACCACTAATAAATGAAAAATTTCAGATAAAAAATTTGAAATTTCTGCTATATTTCTGCTCTAAACATAAATTGTGGGTACTCGTTAGAACCGCCTCGACGAGGCGGTTCTAACGAGTACCCACAATCTATATTTTGAGCAGAAATAAGAAAAAATTATGTATACCCCTATAAACCCCAGTTTTACTATATAAAAACTGGGTAAAATTGGGGTTTAAGGGGGTCAAAATTATATAGGTACGTTTTCGTAATTTATTTTAAAGAGCAACTCTGATCAACTCTTTCAGGAAGCTAATTATTTGCCTTTTGAGTAGATTCCTGTTTAGAGGTGCAAGATAATTTTAACAAAGTTGTTGATAATTTTAACAAAGTTATATATATATATATATATCGGATGCCTTTTGAATATACACCTCAACAGAATTATACGGCCAGTTTTCTGTACATTGTGTATGTCTTTCTTTATACATGTATGTTGTGGTAGAATTAGAATTAGTCATGATAATTTACAATAAATATACGACAAAATCATAATCAATAGTATTTATTATTTTGGGTTTCAGGTGAATGGATAAGCATCAGAGAGAGAGTACATCCCAAAATAAACATTTGCCTCTCTTCACAAAGGGAAACCAGTCCAGTAGAAAATAATTTGATTCTCTCATATGCAAAACCCTTCTCAAAATGGGACGCGAGACTACTTTTAAAGTTCCCCAAAGGTACAAATAGCTGTTGTTTTTTTCTTGTGAGTGTAGCTCTACTTTGAGCAGAGATGATACTGGGCTGCGTTCAGAAGTGTAAGTTACTCACGAGTGTTTTGCCCTGCACCCCTTGGCGCTTGCCATTAGATATAGGGATACAGGGCAAACTATTCGCTATCACTTCGCACTTCTGGGCGTAGCCTGGTTTCATGTCAGAGGTAGCTCCCTTGGCAGGGAATCCATTAACATTCACACTTTCATCCCTAACTTTCTGCAATTGAGTTTCCGTCTTTGGTTTTGGACATGTCCATTGTTGCAAATTAAAACCATTAAAATCTAGAGCTGAAAAGCAGTGTAGATACGAATATGACGACTCATGATGAGCCGTCTCATCTGGATCTACACTGTTTGCTATTGTATTTGAATTGGCTGAAAGGATTAAACATGCATGAGTGAAAAAAAAACAACCAAAAAAAAAAAGAAAACAAGATCAGTGGGTCCTTCTGCAGAGATATGGCGTTTTTCAAATTAAACAATGTTGATATTTCTCCACCAAAAACATGTTGTTGTACTCATCAGAAGCGCCTCGCCGAGTACCCATAATATAATACTTTTGTTAAGAAATAAGAAAAAAATATACTGATACCCCTACCCTCCTCTTACCCCTCCTCTCCTCTGGGGCAATGAATAAGACTATGGGTAGTACAGGCTGATCCGTAATTTTGTCGTCGAATATACTTTGTGTTTTACACACCCTCGTTTTCTACCCAAGGAGCAATTTGATCAGGATTTACTCTGTTTGTCGTCTCGTCAGTGCTTCATCTTTTGTCACTCTCCGAGCAAATTGAGCAGACAACAAATTAATGATATTTCTATTTTTTCCCAGGAAATAGATTTTGACAAAGATTTTGACAAATCTCGCAAATTGTCTACCTGTGAGACAAATTGCGTGGCATATCAAGCTATATTCCGGAAAAAAATAAAAAAGAAAAATATTTCAAAATGCTGGCTGCTGAAATTTTTACCCAGCATGCTAGTTGTTATAGTCGCATTATGAAGTAGTTCGCAAGGTTTTATTAAATTCAAGGCCAGCTATACCGGTGTAGTATTCAAAGCACTGACTGCACTGGTGGGTAGATCGTCTCTGAGTGTTGGCTGAGAAAATCGTCCTGAACGGGGACTTAAGACTATTTCATTTACTCCTTAACGTCGTGTAATTTAAGCAAACAGTGCAGACCCTGATCAGACGCCGCGTAAAGCGGCGTCTGATCTGGGTCTGCACTGTTTGCCAATGTCCCAGTCCAGGTTTTACAAATAACCCTCTTTACGCGGCATTCCGACGTCACAGTGACAAGAATAGGGTAACTATGAATAACCGCTACCTGGATTTCTTATAAACGCGTGGTTTGATTTCATTGATCAATGATAATCACGTGGCCACAATCGACCCAAAAAGGTGTCCGAATATTTGGGATGAAGACATGGAAGGTAGCGGTATGGCAGTTTAGCTTGATCTCCGGACATACAATGCAATAGAATTTATTACCACACGCCTGATGTAAACGTAAAACACACAAACACACAGAGAGAGAGAGAGAGATAGAGAGAGAGAGACGCCTGCTGTAAACGTAAAACGCACGCGCCTAAAGCGAGAGAGAGAGAGAGAGAGAGAGAGAGAGAGAGAGATTCACATGCGCATTCATGTCCATCAGTGCACTTGATAGAATATACATGTAAATATGTACCCTTTACAAATGACACAGACGTTGACTGGAATGCGAGGAGACAGACCAAAGGTTCGTCATTTATTGCAT
The DNA here is from genome assembly GCA_964016985.1 of Anodontia alba. Classification (NCBI taxonomy): domain Eukaryota; kingdom Metazoa; phylum Mollusca; class Bivalvia; order Lucinida; family Lucinidae; genus Anodontia; species Anodontia alba. The sequence continues at coordinate 69,669,244 of OZ024827.1, read as the reverse complement.
GTGTGAGCAGCGAAGGCCCAGAGTAAACATTCGCATTTCATGGAAATAGATCAATACTTTCGTTGTCCACGTACAAAATCATTGAATACTACAGAATGAAATATATCATCGGAGTTGGAAAGTCTGATGAAGTTGTGCGCATGCGCATGGTAGTATGAATGTGTACATTTTGCATACGTCGGAATACACATTTTCACATTACGAAAACACGCCTATTCAAATATGCAGAAAATTTCACCTTCAAAAAACTGAAAGTTTTCAGATAAAAAAAACTCTGATATTTTTCATATTTCTGCTCAAAACATAGATTGTGGGTACTCGTTAGAACCGCCTCGAGGAGGCGGTTCTAACGAGTACCCACAATCTATGTTTTTGAGCAGAAATAAGAAAAATAATGTATACCCCTGTAAACCCCAGTTTTACTATATAAAGTGGGGTTTAAGGGGGTCAAAATTATATAGGCATGTTTTCGTGATGAGTATTTATTGCTTGACGTGCTTAGTGTAAATGTCACATTAACAATAAAAAAACAAGAATTACTGACTAGTAATTGAAGTCCATGTATAAAATGGTCAAACTAACCCGTTCTTTTATTTTCAGTTACCGCTTTTACCCTTAAAATTCGAAAACCCTAACCGCCAAACATTCATGCCCTAAAATTTGAACAAGTCATCTGAACTACTAGTTACATGTATATCAAAAACCATTGGAAGAGTGGCAAACAGTGTAGACCCAGATCAAACGCCGCGTTTAGCGGCGTCTGATCTGGTTATACACTGTTCGCTCAGGCCTATCTGTACAAATACGTCGAAATATACGGTATAATAAGAACTGTACATATATACATGCAACATTTATAAGAAATATTAAGAAGTGAACTCCGTATGATAAATTCAATGACGTTTAATGGCCAATTTTTCGCATAGATACAGCAATTATTCAGCAACCACGTTAAGGAAATGACATGTTAAGTCCGAAACCTCACCAAAACCCGGAAGTAGGTATTTTATAGTTCGTCATAGAAATACATGAACTTTTCCTTAGGGAATAGTAAAAATCCGGAACACGTCACGAGTAAAGGTATGTTATGAAAATATGGGACAAGTAAATATCATAATCAGTTTATGAAGCGCACAGCCAGGTCAGGGCCTTTGCGTACGTCCATCTGCAAGTACAATAACTCTCAATTACTCGAACAGCGATCACTCGTTTACCGTGGCTAATTCGAACTCGGTTTTGAGTCCCTAGGAAATTTTTCCGACAGCTCAAGAAAACAAAATTAGAGATATTTTAGAAGTTTTTCTTGATTTATTCATGAAACTGTATGTTTTGTGCACTCATTAGAATCGCCTCGTCGATGCGCTTCTAATGGGTACACTCAACATATCATTATTTATAGAAGATCTAAAAGACACCCATATATTATTCCAGTTTGTTTCCTGACCTGGCGTTATGATTAACTTTTTTGATATTATTTTGGCTTTTTTTTGTGGCTTATCAAACTGGGCCCAGTTGTTCAAAGCATCGTTAGCTTAACGAGCTCGTTAAGGGTCATTTCGTTAACTGTTTTAGCAGATTTAATATACAATATTATGATATTTTTGCTGAAAAAATGTGAGTAGTAGGCAGTTAGAGTGAATGACTACATGTTCACTTCGGCCCATTTGTTCAAAACTTAACGAAGTTGTTAGCTAATGTGACGTTAAAATTTCTTTCTTCGAGTATGGCAACTGAAACATCGATTTATTTTTTTTTATTTTACTATTTTTTTTATTATTATTTTATTTATTTATTTATTTATTTTTTTATATTTTTTTTTTGCTGAAAAAAAACAACAAAAAACATTTGTGCAGCAAAAATGTCAGTGTATTTGAAAATACCTTTGCTACAATAGTTAACGAATTTGTCATTAACAAGCTCATTAAGCTAACGACGCTTTAACAACTGGGCCCTGAAAGATTTTATCGATGTTTTGCAAAAGTAGACAATTTTTGAAATCAAGAAGTTGCCTCTATTATACATTATTAAAAACTTTTGAAAATCTGGATGCTGCTCTAAACGAAAGGGGTCCAGTTGCGTCGTTTAAAGACTCCATGTTCCTAAAAAAATTTTATTATCCAAGAAAGGTTAAATGAATTGAAATATGGTATTGACACAATCATAAAGCTTCTGTTTTTATCGTATCTCTAAATTAATGTTGCCATACTAAAAAAAAAAATAAATAAATAAACATTTCATTGATGCAGTTTAAAAAATGAGATAATAACTGAAGTTTTAAAGGCTGTCAGATGCCACACTTACTAATCATATTAATATCATATATCAGTTTATTAAATCTATAGAAAATGTCTATTTTTGAGGAATATGGAGCCTTTAAGACAAGCTTCAAGTAGGGACAATTTTCCCTATCAGAGTTATTTCCCATGCATGTGTAGCCAGACCTCTGAAGAAATAGTACATGTATAGTATGGATGACAAGATATAAGAATCTTTCATGGGTGTTCAGTGCGCATTAAAATCAAAGCACTGACAGCACTTGTAGAAGATTGTCTGTGAGTGAAGATTTGAAAAATTGTCCTGAACGGGGACGTTGTAAAACTGTTTCATTTAATAATTGATTTCCTTTTATTTCAGCAAACAGTATAAACTCTGATCAGACGAGGCGTTCTGCGGAGTCTGATCTGGGTCTGCACTGTGTGTCAATATCGAGGTCATCACGAAAACATACCTGTATAATGTTGACCCCCTTAAAGTCCACTTTTATATAGTAAAACTAGGGTTTACATGGGTATACATTATTTTACTTATTTCTGCTCAAAATCATATATTGTGGATACTCGTTAGAATCGCCTCGCCGAAGCAGTTCTAACGAGTAATAAAAATCAATGTTTTGAGCGGAAATATAAAAATATTAGAATTTTAATGTGAATTTTTTTATTTTTTGGTGGTAAAATTTTCAGTATATTTTAATAGGCGTGGTTTCGTAATGTTTTTATAGATAATCTGTTTCATGCTAAATTCAGCTCGGAGCTTGAAATTTGTATTATAATAAATCTCAAATTACTAACAAAGTTCTGCAAAACATACCTGAGCATAAAAAATTAAATTTCTCTGCTAATAAATATAAAACACGAGGACCATGATGGTCCTATATCGCTCACCTGAGCAAACAGATTTGCATACTTACTGTTGAAGTTTCAGCCAAGTTCACTACTCTAAGATTTATGTATAAATTTTATAACCCTGCCCCCGCCCCCTCCCCCATCCAAATCCCCAAGCCATGCTTTTTTTCTTTTTAACGCATCATGGCAACTTGACTTAATCTTGAAAGAGGGTCACTAAAGAAACATTTCTGCCAAGTTATATTGAAATTGGTCCAGTGGTTTCTGACGAAAAGATTTTAAAGTGTTTTATATCGTTATAAAGAGCTATCCCCTAACAGCCATTTTTTTTTTTTTTTTTTTTTTTTGACAAATCATGACAGCTTGAATAAACTTGATAGCGGGTAACCAAATGAACATTCCTGCCAAGTTAAACTGAAATCGGTTCAGTGGTTTCTGACAAGAAGTTTTCAATTTAGAGCTATAGGGCAAATAAGCCCCACCCACAAGCAGCCATGTTTTCTGACAAATCAGGATTGCTTGAACCTTCTTGGTAGAGGGTCACCAAAGCATTTCTGAAATCAGTCATGCAGGAGGTATTTGACGAAAAATTTTAAAGTTTTCTATACAGACATATACGGAAATTAAGTCCCGGGGGTGGGGATTTGGGGGGGGGGGGGGGGGTTGGGGGCATGTTTTTTGACGTACCATGAAGGCTTGAACAATCTCGGTCCAACGGTTTCTTACGAGACGATTTTTAAAGTTTTTTTATATAGATATATAGGGAAAATAAGCCCCGCCCCCTAGCGGCCATGGTTTTTGACGAATCATGACAGCTTGAACAACCTTGGAAGATGGTCACTAAAGAAACATTCCTGCCAAGTTATATTGAAATCGGTCTATTTGTTTCTGACAAGAAGATTTTTTAGTTTTCTATATCATTATATAGGGAAAATAAGCCCCACCCGCTAGCAGCCACGTTTTTTGAATAATCACGATTACTTGAACAATCTTGGTAGAGGGTCACCAAGGAAACATTTTTGCCAAGTTATAATGAAATCGGTCCTGTGGTTTCTCACAAGAAGATTTTTAATTTTTTCTTTAGATATATAGGGAAAATAAGCCCTCCTGGCGGCCATGTTTTTTGACGAATCATGCGGCTTGAACAACCTTGAAAGAGGGTTAAAACATTTCTGCAATATTATATTGAAATCAGTCCAGTGGTTTCTGACAAGAAGATCATGAAAGTTTTCTATACAGTATTTAGGGAAAATAAGCCAAACTCCCTAGCAGCCATGTTTTTTTGATAATCATTACAGCTTGAACAATCTTGGTAAAGGGTCACCAAGGAAACATTTCTGCCAAGTTATATTGAAATCGGTCCAGTGGTTTCTGACAAGAAGAGTTTTTTCATGCTTTCTATATCTAGGGAAAATAAGCCCCACCCCTAGCAGCCATCTTTTTTGACAAACCATGACAGCTTGAACAATCTTAGTAAAGAGTCACCAAGGAAACATTTCTGCCAAGTTATATTGAAATCGGTCCATCGGTTTCTGGCAAGAAGATTTTTTCAAGTTTTCTATATACATATAAAGGGAAAATAAGCTCCACCCCTAGCGGCCATGTTTTTTGACAAGTCACGATTACTTGAACAATCTTGGTAGAGTGTCACCAAGGAAACATTCTTGCCAAGTTATAATGAAAACGGTCAAGTGGTTTCTGACAAGAAGATTTTTTAAGTTTTCTATAAAGATATATAGGGAAAATAAGCCCCGCCCCTTGGCGGCCATGTTTTTTGACAAATCAAAATGGCTTGAACAATCTTGGTACAGAATCACCGAAGGAACATTTCTGCAAAATTATGTTGCCATCGGCGGTTTCTGACAAGAAGATTTTTTAAGTTTTCTATAAAGATATATAGGGAAAATAAGCCCCGCCCCCTGGCGGCCATGTTTTTTGACAAATCCAAATGGCTTGAACAATCTTGGTACAGAATCACCGAAGGAACATTTCTGCAAAATTATGTTGCCATCGGCGGTTTCTGACAAGAAGATTTTTTAAGTTTTCTATAAAGATATATAGGGAAAATAAGCCCCGCCCCCTGGCGGCCATGTTTTTTGACAAATCCAAATGGCTTGAACAATCTTGGTAGAGGATCAACAAAGGAACATTTCTGCAAAATTATATGGAAATCGGTTTTGTGGTTTCTGACAAGAAGATTTTTTAAGTTTTCTATATAGATATATAGGGAAAATAAGCACCCCCGCCCCCCCCACCCCCTTGGCGGCCATGTTTTTTGACTAATCCAAATGGCTTGAACAATCTTGGTAGAGGATCACCAAAGGAACATTTCTGCAAAATTATATGGAAATCAGTTCAGTGGTTTCTGACGAGAGGATTTTTTTTTAAAATTCTATATAGATTATATAAGGAAAAGAAGCCCTGCCCCCTGGAGGCCATGTTTTTTGTCAAATCCAAATGGCTTGAACAATCCTGGTAGAGGATCACCAAAGAAACATTTCTACAAAATAATATTGAAATCGGTCCAGTGGTTTCTGACAAGAAGATTTATTAAGTTTTCTATATAGATATATAGAGAAAATAAGCCCCGCCCCCTGGCGGCCATGTTTTTTGACGAATCCAAATGGCTTGAACAATCCTGGTAGAGGATTACCAAAGGAACATTTCTGCAAATTTTTATGGAAATTGGTCCAGTGGTTTCTGACAAGAAGATTTTTTAAGTTTTCTATATAGATATATAGGGAAAATAAGCCCCGTCCCCTGGAGCCCATGTTTTTTGACGAATCCAAATGGCTTGAATAATCTTAGTAGAGGATTACCAAAGAAACATTTCTGTAAAATTATATTGAAATTGGTCTAGTGGTTTCTGACAAGAAGACCTTTAAACTTTTCTATATGGATATATAGGGAAAATAAGCCCCGCCCCCTGGCGGCTATGTTTTTTGACGAATCGAAATGGCTTGAACAATCTTGATAGAGGATAGCCAAAGGAACATTTCTGCAAAATTATATTGAAATCGGTCTAGTGGTTTCTGACAAGAAGATTTTTAAATTTTTCTATATAGATATATAGGGAAAATAAGCCCCGCCCCGTGGCGGCCATGTTTTTTGACGAATCCAAATGGCTTGAACAATCTTGGTAGAGGATCACCAAAGAATCATTTCTGCAAAATTATATGGTTTTTGACAAGAAGATGTTTTAAGTTTTTAGTTAAAAAAAATATATTTTTAGCTCCTGTGGCCTAGATATGCAATGGACCGGAACCTTTTTAACAACTTTGAAAGAGGACCACCAAAGGATCATTCCTGTGAAGTTTGGTCAAATTCCAATCAGTAGTTTATGAGGTTATGTTGTTTAAAGATTGTGAACGGACGGACAGAGGGACGACGACGACGACGGACGGTGAGTGATCACAATAGCTAAAAATTAGCAGAGAAAATTTCATGCTCAGCTGAGTTGAGCATGAAAATGTTTTATATCAAACCTAGGGGCCTAGATTAATTCTGTCACATAATGTAGATTACTTGGCAAAAAAAAAAAAAAAAAAAAAAAGAAAAAGAAAAAAAAAACAGTCTGAATGCAGCCGACAGGAAGTATAAATATTTGTTACTTTTTGATAGAATAAATAAGGTAAGAGTTTACAATGTAACTGGAGAAATTAAGGGCTTCATATTCCTCAAAGATAGACATTTTTTTTATCCAAGAAAGGTTTAATAAATTGATATATAATAATATCATAAAATAAGACATCTGACAGCCTGAAAAATTGCAGTTAGTCTCTCGTTTTTGAATTGGACCAGAAATGGAAATGATTTTTTATCGTGTCTCTGAATTAATGTTCTCTAAATTAATGTTGGTAACATTAATTCAGAGATATGATAAAAAATAATTTCATTTTAAGAACGAGAGACTAACTGAAATTTTACAGGCTGTCAGGTGCCACATTTTATGATTTTATTAATACCTATATCAATTTATTAAACCTTTTTTGGATAATAAAATGTCTATTTTTGAGGAGTATGGAGCCTTTATGAAATATAACTTTGTGCTCACTTGGGTCGCTTACTTTATATTGTTTGATTTCTCCAGATAACTATTACTAAAACCATCAGTTTGGTGACAGGTCAGGATCTTTTCTCTTGTCTTTCTAGACACACTACAACTTAAGAACAATACACTAACAAATTTATTCAGAATAAACAAATTAACACAACAGGAGAAAACGTCAAACAAACCGCATATATTAATTTAATTAATAACCAACAACATTTTTTTATATATTTGCCGCGCTTTACAATAACAAACTGCCTCTAGGGCATAAGCGGACAGCAAAAACCCAGATCAACCTGTATGACCGCGCTGTCTGTTCAGTCCCGTTTTGGTCCAGTTCGAACGTTTAAATAAGCGCCTTCTACAGTTCAGACTCCGATATACATTTACATCCGATTTCTACCAATACCCCAGAAGAAAACATACCATGTACACTGATCGGCATGCAAGTCTGCGCAGTCAGGTCACTGTCATGTTTGCTAATGTAATCCCTGCCCCTTCATCATGAAAACATGCCTATATAATATTGACCCCTTTAAACCCCATTTTTATATAGTAAAACTGGGGTTTACAGGGGTATACATTATTTTTCTTATTTCTGCTCAAAAAATAGATTTTAGGTAATCGTTAGAGCCGCCTCGCCGAGGCGGTTCTAACGAGTACTCACAATCTATTTTTTGAGCAGAAATAAGATCAATATCAGAGTTTTTTATCTGAAAAAAAAATCAGTTTTTGGAGGTGAAACTTTCTATATATTTGAATAGGCGTGTTTTCGTAATGTGTAGGATTTGAAGTACATCCTTTTGCCACTAACGGCCATATATTCATTCTTTTTAGTTTATTATGCTCTATTCTATTCTATTCTATTCTATCTACGCATCTAATGTTATATCTATTATGTAGGGTTTGCAGTACACCATCCCTTCACAAACGGCCACATATTCTATTCTTATCTATTTTATCATATTGTATTCTATTTTATTCTTTTTATTTAATTCAATTCAATTTATTTCTATTCTATTTTATTCTATTTCATTCTATTCTATTTTTTCTATTCTATTCTATTTTATTATAAGTTACCTCTACAGCAAACACGGCTTAGAACTAATGCATGATTGTCCAAGGGTAGCTGCTATAAACGTAGAGATATGGAGTTGTACATATAAAATACAGCCGATTCTCGTTATCTCGAAGTCCACGACACTCCCTGAAACATTTCGAGATATCCGTACCTCGACATATCAGATTTGCAGGATTGAGGAAAAAAATAAATAGACCAACAACATTTTACAAATGAATAGGTAATTTAACTCCTGAACTTAGAGATATATTGAAAATATTGTGGAAAAGAGGAGAAATTGCTCTCCTCTTTTCCACAATATTTTGTGACCAGTTATTAGATTTCCATGTTAAAACAGGGTGCAGATTTTTCACTTCGAGGTAAGCGGTTATTCGAGATAAGCGAAGTCAAGAGAACGAGAGTCGACTGTATTTTGCCTTGTGTATCAAAGATATAGACTTTGAGAGGACTGCGGGTGATCGCAGAACATCATGGCTTCTGTATGTAGTTTTGTTATTTTCCTTGATCAATAATATCTAGTTGTTCGCTGCCCGCATATGTAATGAAAACATCTTTCCGCACGACATATATAGTTCAATTGAAAACTTACCATTTGAGCCCAGTCACAGCATTTCTTAACAAGACTGCATGTTTGCCCAGCGAAGACGCACATTACGAAAACATGCCTATTCAATTATACTGAAAATTTTACCACGAAAAAATGAAAAAAAATGCAGATAGAAAATTCTGATATTTTTCATATTTCTGCTCAAAATATAGATTGTGGGTACTCGTTAGAACCGCCTCGGCGAGGCGGTTCTAACTAGTACCCACAATCCATGTTTTTTAGCAAAAATAAGAAAAATAATGTATACCCCTGTAAACCGCAGTTTTACTGTATAAAAGTGGGGTTTAAGGGGGTCAAAATTATACAGGCATATTTTCGTGATGCGCAGACCAAACTTCGTATTATCTGAGTTTTTACAGGCACTCTCTGGCTAGACAAGGGTAAAAAGCATCTATAAGTGGACAACGAAGACTCTGATCAGCCTGCGCGATGTGCAGCCTGATCTAAGTATTGGCTAGGCGCATATGGAATCTTGTTCAAAATGCCCCGGTTCAAGTCGAAAGTTCAAAATGAATTTGCTTAAAAATACGAAATAACAGAAAGCACAGAAAACAAATACATGAATATGTTCACAATTTCACCTTTAAACAACAAAGGCACCGTTCAGGATAGGTATGTACGAATGACTGATCATCAGTGTCTTTGTTTTTCGTCCCCCACCCTCCCGCTGACACTAAAGTCGCAACTTTAGACAGGGTCTCTATTTCGTATGTGGACAACGAAGGCCCTATAAATAGACTTTAGCTGCGCATGTGCACAGCTGCATCAGGGCCTTCATTGTCCGCTAACAGAATCATAGAATATTGAAGATTATGTTCAGAGAAGACCTTATCAGTCTGTATGGAATCCGCAGGCTGATCATTGTACAATTCATAAGGTAACATTTCCCATGGTGTGGTTCCCATTTGCCGTGTTTACCCTAAGTATAGGGGCAGATAGGCCTTACAAAACAGTGTAGATCCAGATCAGTTGCCACATTTTGCGACGTCTGATCCAGTTCTACACTGTTTGATAATCATCCTGCAGTTTTTGACGCATCGAAAGGTAATCAAATGGATTTGTACAACTTTCAGGACAAGTATGGCAAGAACCCTTGTCCTGCTGAATATATTAAGATGCCACGCCCACTTTTAGATTTCAGTCAATCAAATTATTTGATCCAGATAAATGATATAAATTCACATACTTAATGGCAAACAGTGCAGATCCAGATCAGTTGGCTTCTTCAGAAGACAACTGATCTGGATCTACACTGTTTGCAAAGACAGGACATATCCGGGTTCAGCAGGACTAGAGTTAAGGTGTCCGAATACTTGGGCTAAATACTATACACAATAGTTTAATTTGAAAAGCGAACAATGAATTCCTGACCAGACTGCATATATATATATACAGGGTTGTCTGGACCGAAATGTTGTCAAAAATGTCGAAAACAGGGCCCTTATGTCAAATGATACGCAACGTAGGAAAAAAGGCCTTGATACCACATGCGAACAATGAAGTTCCAGATGAGCGTGCGCGTCCGTAGAAATTGATCTGGAAATTCTCTCGTCGTCCGCACAAACTACATCATCCATTGATTTTGTATGCGGACAACGACGGCCCAGATCAGTCTCGCGCAGGCTGATCAGGGCCTGCGTTGTCAGTAAATTGCATAAGAGCCATTTTCATGCGTTGCGCCTCATTTATGCGTACAGTGAATGCCCAGATCCGCTTGTTCATCAGATATGTTAAGCGCCTAATATCTTCGCAGACACGAACGCTACAGTATTCATGACAAAATTTTGTAAGTGGACAAAGACAAACTTGGATAAGACTACGCTATATAGCTCTAGACAAGAGGAGATTTCAGGGTTGTTTTTTTTTGTTTGTTTTTGTGTGTGTGTGTGTGTGTGTTGAAGTTTTATGGCCCAGTCAACCCAGTGGAATCATCTCGAGCGCGGTCAGTTTACCTAATCACACTTTTACTGGGCAGGCCTAGTCCTCAAAGCGGTTAACCAGTATTGTGCTCATTCTTTCGCCAGAAATTGACAACTGCCCTTCTTGAATCACCGGAAGGCAGACAATGACCGTAGAAAATATTTCTTGATCACAAAAGAATGTTGCCGACCCGGCGGAGTCGAATGCGAAACCTCCTATGATTTCAGGTGAGTACTGTTCTTATTTCTCCATTAAAACGTATGTTGCAGGTACTAATCAGAACCACCTGTGTGATCTCTGTGAGCAGAGACGCTTTTCATCAGTACCCTCAACATATAATGCGCAACACATGGAAAGGGTCCTTATGCAATTTGCGGACAACGTAGTTCCAGATCAGTGTGCGCATCTGTGCAGTCTAATCTGGGCATGTTCTGTTCATCCATATACTACAGTATCCACTGATTCTGTGAGCGGACAACACAGGCCCAGATCGCAGGCTGCTCTGGGCTTGCATTGTCCGAAATCTGTATAAGGACCCTTTTCGTACGTTTAGCATCATATGGTTTTGTGGGCAAAATAAGAAAAATAGCAATACTCTTTGGCTGAAAAAAGCGTGACGCGAATGCGCATGCTGGCCTGGATCTTTACTGCTCACATTGCATGCTTCCATTCCCTTGCATTGAACAGGATACATATGACTGTTAACCGTTGAAGTGGTGCTTGTCATGCGAAAATGGAACCTTTGAACAATCTTCAGCAAAAAAACCCAGATTAGCTAGTGCATTACGTTTGTGCCCAGTCTAACCTCTGTCTTTGTTGTACATTTATGTATGTCTGTAGTATACAGGGATTTTGTAAGCGGAATGTTAAAGTTCTTGATCGGACCCAGACAGTTCCAGGTCTTCGCTGTCAGCTTATGCAAGGAAGACAACCTTTAACCCATTGTAGTCTGGAGACCCCTAAAAGGGTAATTGGCAAACAGTGCAGACCCAGATCAGACGTCGCAGAACGCGGCGTCTGATCAGGGTCTCCACTGTTTGCAAATAGTTCAATATTTTTTCTTTAGGAATATATATCTAAATCACATAGCCTGACATGCCTAAAATTGAAATTAGAATCCTCCACTATATAGTGAGGGGGAATTCATTCAGTCTACAATGGGTTAAATGTGACTGAGAAAACGTACCTTCTGACATGTGCGACCAACGAAGACTCAAATCAGCCTGCGTTTCCACATTGTCTGACCATCACGAAAACATACCTATATAATTTTGACAAACCCCACTTTTATATAGTAAAACTGGGGTTTACAGGGGTATACATTATTTTTCTTATTTCTGCTCAAAAACATAGATTGTGGGTACTCGTTAGAAGCGCCTCGGCAAAACCATAGATTGTGGGTACTCATTAAAACCGCCTCGCCGAGGCGGTTCTAACGAGTACCCACAATCTATGTTTTTGAGCAGAAATATGAAAACAATGTTCGATTTTTTTATCTGAAAACTTCCAGTTTTTGGTGGTGAAATTTTCAGTATATTTGAATAGGCGTGTTTTCGTAAAACCAAAGTCTTCGTTTTCAGCATTAACGCTTAGCACTCTGGGTAAAATTCTCAGCAGGTAGCATACTAAAATATTTTTCTTATTTTTCCCAGAAAACAGGATTTGATATAACATGCAAATTGTCTCCATTGGAGACAATTTGCATGAAATGTCGAATCCTGTTTTCTGGGAAAAATATGAAAAATATCATCAATATGTCGTCGGCAGAATTGGCCCAGAGAGTGGTAAAGGTTAAGACACTTTGACTCGGTGAATATCCGAAATGCGCCCAGTGAAGATTCGGATTAGACTGCGCGACTGCGCAGGCTGATCTGAATCTTCATTGTGCATGCGCGCATATCGGAAGGATCGTTTTCTGACGTTCTCACTAACTGGTATCCGTATTTGGTAAATTTATTTGAATACGCCTATTTTCTATCCATATGTTCTAATGTTTCACTAAAATCCACTCTCTTCGTAGCTTTCCGGCACTCTGGCCTTTATCTTTCTAGCGGGATAGGTTCCGTCGTCGAAATCTGACATCATTAAGTAGTCACGTGTCTTGTCCACAGAGACGTTTGATGCGAACATGTGGTCATATAACAGGGCTGCCACGATACCACCGGCAATAGGGCCCAACCAATAGACCTGAATAAGATATGAAAAGCATCATACATGTAAGCAGTTCCCATGATACCTTCCGAAAAAACATTGTTTTCTTAGAAAGCAAATATGAGCCAGTGCATGACAAAAAATACAAAATGGCATGTGCGCCCAGCGCAGACTCAGATCAGCCTGGGCATCCGCCCAGTCTGATCAGAGTCTTCGCTGTCTTCATGAAGAAAGCTTGGGTCCTTAGCTACCCAATGAGCGCACCGCAAAACCTCTGATCAGACTGCGCGGTTGTCCTGGCTGATCTGAGTCTTCGCTGGGCGCACATGCCATATTGTAGGTTTTGGCACGGGCTTGCTCAAATATTCTAGTAGAATAGGTACATTGTCAAGGATGACAACCTTGTCAAAATTAATTTTGCCGCCCAGTTGGGAGCATACTCTTTCCTTTTAATTCAGATTACTTTTCAAAGGGATGTAAATGTTTCCTTTAAGAGTAAACTCCTTTTCAGAAAGAAACTGGTGAGCACAAAAGCAGACAGGAAATATAACTGTCGCTATCCTTGTTAAAATGATGGAACATCTATCATTTTGTTCAGTCCCTTTAAACTGTATTTGACCACTACCGTCAGTTGGCACGCAATAGGACAGCCACTTCGCGAGCGGGAGGTCGTGGGCTCAATCCTTGTCTAAAGCATACGAAATACAGTCGAATTTCAATGGCTCGATTCTCTTTTGGATCATGGAAATTTGTTCGAGATATGGATAGTTGGAACCACTGAGGGTTACTCTTGGCACAAGGTCAGGAAGCAAATGACAATAATTTAGGGAAACCTTTTCGATCTTCTAGAATGAATGTATATTGAGTGTACTCATAAGAATCGCCCCATCGGGGCGATTCTTACGAGTACTCACAACATACAATTTCATGATAAAATAAGAAAAATTCCAGAAATATTTGTTTCATTGAGCTATAGGATGAATTCCTTAGGGACTACAAAACGAATTCAAATTGGTCATGATCAACGAGCTATCGCTGTTCGATATATTGAGGTTTGAGTGTCACTGTAGGTAAAAAAATACAGTCGACTCTCGTTATCTCGAAGTCCAAGGGACTCTCTGAAATACTTCGAGATATCCGTACCTCGAGATATCAGATTTGCAGAATTGAAGAAAAAATATATTGAACAACCACATTTCATAAATATATGTAATTTTGACTCCTGAAGTTTGAGATATATTGAAAATATTGTGGAAAAGAGGAGAAATTGCTCCTCTTTTCCACAATACTTTATTACCTGTGGTTAGATATTCATTTTAAACAGGGACCAGATTTTCACTTCGAGATAAGCGGTTATTCGAGATAAGCGAGATCGAGATAACGAGAGTCGATTGTATGTGCTAGCAGTACTTTTGCTCAACGCTCAACATTAAGACAGTAGAGGTCATGTGTACTGATAAAATGTTTCAATGAAGCAGCTCTCTTAAGAGCAAACATTCCTATTTAATAATAAATCTAAGACAATTTACTTCAGTTCTCCATAAAACATACATTGCGTGCCCTCGACAGAATCGCCTTGGCGGGGTAGTTCTAACGAGTACCCACATGTAAGTTTTATGGAGAAATTACAAAATTATTAAAGAATTATCACCCTATTCAGTCCTCTTTTGCGCCCCTTTCTAGTTACAGTGTATAAAATTCTTTGACATTTACTCAAGTAATTGTCCGGAAACGAAAGTACGGAAGGATGTACGACAGACGAACGGAAGGACATACAGGCGACCAAAGTGAAACAATAATACCCCGCCACTATCGTTTATCAAGGTATAAAAAGTTAAAGCATCGTATACTTGTATGCATGTGCTAATGACTAGTCCCGAGATTATATTTTTTTTTTCATGCTCAACTCAGCTAAGCATGAAAATTTCTCTGCAATTAAATAAGAAAATGCCAGTAATAACTGGCATATTCATATCTATAAGCAGAGAAAATTTCATGCTCAGCTGTGTTTAGCAAGAAAGAATGTGTAGTTGGTAGTAATTTAAGATTTATTAGCATGAAAATTTTCATGCTCAGCTGAGTTGAGCATGAAAAAAGTTTTATGACCTCGGCACCTGGTCTATCGTACATCGCATTTTAGTAGAAGCTGCTGTGCAAAGGATCAAGTTTCTTACCCAGTGATCGTCCCATAGTCCCAAAATGACCGCTGGCCCGAGACTCCTGGCTGGATTCATGCCAGAGCCGGTATACTCGACCTACAATAAAAATAAAAAAATATACATAAAAATTTGATTAACCAGGAATATAAATTATAATGAATTAATCCTAAATATATTGGGGAACCCAATATATTTAACTCCTAACTCCTAACGACCCTTGTTCCAAATTATAAACAAACCTATAATGTACAACGCACGATAATGGGCCCTATGCAATCTGCGGACAAAGCTGGCCCAGATCAGCCTGTGCATTCGCACAGGCTGATCAGGGCCTTCGTTGGCCGCTTACAGAATCAATATATATTGCAATATATGTCGACGAACAAAGAATGCCCTAATCAGACTGCACGAATGAGCATGCTTATCTGGACTTTCGCTGTTCGCAGCGCTCTACCGTTCCGGATTTTCACACAATTTTAGATTCGTGTCCGTACGATAGAATTTCATTAAAAATTAATGATGACAGCGCCCTTGACATTTTTCTAGATCTTTAAAGATCTTATTAATATATTTTCCGTTTTGTATCAAAATCAATGGTTTGTCAAGATCTGTCATTTCAGATGCATTCCTTGCCTTTAAGCTGAATTGATATACCTGAAGATTTTGCAAGTGGAGATAGCGTTTGCAGGCAGAAATTAAGTTGCCTATTTTTTTTTTTGTGTGTGTGTGTGGGGGGGGGGGGGTGGGGGGGGGGGTGGGAAGGGGTTTAACGACACGTCAACCCTTGTGGGTCATTTTATGTTGTCTCCCAGAGATAGGGAGATAAGATAGAAGAGATAGTAGATGAGATGAAAGAGAGGGACAGGGAAAAAGAGGAACAGGAATGAAAATGAAGAACAGAAGACAAAAAAATCATTCCCCCCGCCCCCCCTCCTCCCCCCTCTACCCTTTCCCGCTACAAGAATAGAACGCTTTGCCCAACTGAAAGCCAATATCAGATGGACGCCCCGGTGCTGTAAGATACACGACACCTTCGTCACACCCGAGCACCCCGTAAGTTGCCTAGTACTTGATTCTTTTCAATAAGGCCTGAAACAAAATTAAATTTAACAAGTGTTTTTTTTTGTTGTTTTTTTGTTGTTGTTTTTTTAGATAACCAGGCCATGGCTAATTTCTAACCACTGGCCCTAAAGTTTTTTTTAAGGATTTCTGAGGAATTTCCCTGTTCGGCCATATTGTTTTCCTATTAACCCTACATAAAACACTGGACAAAATGAAAGTATTTACTTTATTTGGCCTAAGGGGAATAACACTTAAAGAGTTGTTCCCAGCGATATTTGAGGTAAATATGTTCATGATAGAATTACTTCCCTTGAATGCACGGCATACAGGGATTTAGTTCCAGGCATGATTCTGTACAAATTCACAATATAAAAAATGAAAAATCGTTCAGTATCAATTAAGAGGGAAGACAATGTGAGAGGCCTAGGAAGAACCTCACTCATCGAATACTGTCCACATCATGTATCAAGAGGAAGAATAAATAGATTACAATAGCATACAAAACCAACGGAAAAAAGACCAGCTCTCTCTTCCCTACAAGGTGATCTTACTGCATCATCAATGTTAAAAGTCTCGAATAACGACTAACCAGTAAAATATCTTCTGGACTGGTAATAGTGGTTATTGTTTAATTAGCTATTACCAGTCGACAGGTAATAGCTTTTTTTTTTTTTT
>OZ024827.1:69612416-69649916 GCA_964016985.1 Anodontia alba | reverse complement strand
GCGTGAAATGTCAAGCCTTATTTTCCCTATATATTTGGGTAAACATAATGAATCATCAAACAGAAAACTAGGTTACTTTGACAACGACCATTTTCCTTAAAAAAAAAAATAAATTTTTATCCCTTGAATATATTACAATATATACCACAAATAATAATTTTATTATATAGTGTTAAACAAGCTTAGTTAATAATGTACAAAACATATACAGTTTCTTACTGTACTGATCTATAGTCTTCTTTCTGCAGTTTTATATAGTTGGAAAGTCTTTATAGGTAGGATACCGTATTCGACCCAATTACCGCACATATCCCTATAAGCGCACAGTAAAGCAATTCCGTAGACTTCAGATTAGAGACAGTGTACTTTTGTCTGTTTCTCAATAAAGGCATATGTTGTGGGTACCCATTTGAATTGCATCGACTTGTCGATGCAATTCAAATGAGTACCCACAACATACGCTTTTATAAAGAAAATCAGAAAAAAGTCTCATAAGCATCGTCAAATTAGTCCTTTGCGGCCTTTTTTTTTAAGTGTACCCCGAGTAGGTAGATACATATTTTACCACATTTTTTTTCCCAGTAATTGTGAAAAACTATGCGCACAGTGCGGTAATTAGGTCAAATACGGTAGTTACGCTAAATGACTGGTACCCGGGATGTGTGTCACAATGTGAGAAAACGTACTTTCTGACATAAGTGCCCAAAGAAGACGCAAATCAGTCTGTGCATCCGCGCAGTTTGGTCAGTCTTCGTTGTCCGCACTGAGAAACTTTGCACTCTTGGCTATCCAAAATGTGTCCAACGAAGATTCAAATCAGACTGCGCGAATGCGCAGGTTGATCTGAATCGTCGCTGGGCGGACATGCCGAAAGGTACGTTTTCTGACGTTGCGGCTAATGAGGTTGTTGATATCTCGAGCCAGAGCATGACAAAACCTACAAGAAGACTTGTGTGACTAGGGTTCTTGGGAATCCCTTTTTGGATAGCATGGAGGCTATAGAAAACCATGCGATCAGCAAAGACTGATTATACTGCGCGAATACTCAGGCTGATCTGAGTCTTCGCTGGTCGAACGTCTCATTGTAGGTCTTGTCGTGCGATGGCTTATAATACAGTATAACCTCAATGGCTCGAACACGAATGGCTCATTTACCGCGGATGATTCGAACTCTTTTTTCAGTCCCTACAAAATTCTTCCAATAGCTCAAGAAAACAAATATTTAGGGATCTTATATATTTTATCATGGAATTGTACGTTGTGTGTACTCATCAGAATCGCCTCATCGAGGCGATTCTAATGAGTTCACTCAATAACAATCATTGTGTAGAAAATAGAAAAGATTTCCCTAAATTATTGCTATTTACTTCCTGAACTGGTGCCATGATTAACCCTCAGTGGCTCGAACTACCCATGTCCCGAACGAATTTCCATGGTCGCAAAGATGTTCGAGCCATTGAGGTTCGACTGTATTTCATTTTACTATAACTGCATGTGCGAACTTTGAAGACTACTATTTCTAAGGCTGGCTAATCAGAGCTGAAAATATAATCGATTATCGGTCCTGCCATTGCGATCGATAATCGATCAGTAATCACCGAAGAGTTGGTCATAATTTTACCTGTCAACCTGAACACGACTCTTATCATATGTTGTACTTTCGTGTATGTATTTAATCTGACAGGCCTGAGCAAACAATGTAGACCCAGATGAGACGCTGGCAAACGCGGCGTCTCATCAGGGTCTACACTGTTTGCAACTCATCTAGCTACTTTAGACACAACATTGGGTGGTAAGTTGTACTTGTTCAAGTTTTAGATTAAGTATGGTAACAGGTTGAGGTGTCTGAATACTAAGGGTAAATACGGTAAAGTAAAAGACACATAAATTAAATGATCGATTATTAGCAAATCTGTAATGATAATCATTTTTGTGTGTTTTATCGATCAATTAATGGATTATCCGATTAATTGTGCCAGCCTCACCAGCCTCCTTAAGACGATTAAAATAAATATATGCAGTACTTAAAATGTTAACGGAAGTGATTTTAATTTAGATAAAAAAAAATACACATGTATGTAAAAAAAAAAAAAAAAAGATGGAGACATCCCTTTACCGGAATGGTTCTGCAGGAAAGCAAACACGAAGTCACAATTCTTTATCCACGAACAATAGCAAATAAGTTTAATACTACTACTACTACTACAACTACTGCTGCTACTACTACTACTAACAATAATAATAATGCACGCATAAATGAATAAATCTTCAAGTGTACCATATGCTCCCTTACGCTTGTTGCAGTTTCTTTGTCCAATCTTGGAATAAAGTTGGTTTACAATAATAATACGTTCCTACACACACTGTACAATATACAGGTATTAGCATTATGACAACAAGCCTATTCAAATATACTGAAAATTTTACCACCAAAAAATGAAAATTTTCAGATAAAAATTCTGATATTTTTCATATTTCTGCTCAAAACATAGATTGTGATGTACTCGTTAGAACCGCCTCAGCGGTTCTAACGAGTACCCACAATCTATGTTTTTGAGCAGAAATAAGAAAAATAATCTATACCCCTGTTAACCCCATTTTTACAATATAAAAGTGGGGTTTAAGGGGGTCAAATTTATATAGACATGTTTTCGTGATGGTTAAAAACGGGATGAAGCAAACACTACTGAATCAATCTAAGAAAATCCAGTAGAGATAATTAACGCTTACCGTCAAAGTCATACAGCCTGAGTATTTCTGCAAAATGCCTTTGAAACATCGCACGCTTGCAGAAGCAAGGTTATAATTATTAATGTGCTGGCCGAGTGCCCCCTGGTCAGCCTATTTGCCACCCTAGTTTTCAGATAGTCTTAATCCTTATCAAACAGATAGACATATAAGATTTATAAACCTAACATTAAGAAGTTTGGTTAAATACACTAAGTTAATGTGGAACAGATAAACCAAGTGGTAGGCTGATAGTTTTGTCGCAAACATTATTTTGTATGATACGTATATCAAAATAATTGTTTTGTCAACATAGTCTAAATTTGATTTGTTTTTACATGACCTTAAATGACTGTCACTGACATGGCAGTACACTGCCAGCACTCGCACTTACTGTTAACTCTTTACACGAACCATTTAGTAAAGCAAACATAAATTCAACATCCAGGGCCCAGTAGTTCAAAGAGTCGTAAGCTTAACGAGCTCGTTAAGGGTCATTTCGTTAACTGTTTTAGTGGATTCAATATACAATATTCTGATATTTTTTGCTGAAAAAATGTGAGTAGCTTTTGCACTGCAAAAGCTACTCACATTTTTTCAGCAAAAAATTTTAGCACATTTGCGTATCACTCGATGTAAATTTTAACGAATCGCAAACTAATGATGTCATTAGCTTTGAACAACTGGGCCCTGGTCTAGAGAAGTTAATTGTATAAACCAAACATTTTGGAATTTTTGTGAAATCTGCACAGCTATATATAAATATATGTTGTGGGTTATCATTAGAAGCGCCGTACAGAGACTCTGAGTACCCATAACAAATGAACCAGCGCACGACACAACCTACTATAAGACGTGCGACCAGCGACGACTTAGATCAGCCTGCGCCGGGCTATCCAAAGAGGGATAAACGAGAGCCCTTGCTATACTGGATGGATATACAGGCCGATCTTTGCTGGTCACACAGGTCTTATTGTAGGTTTTGACGTGCGCTGTCTCATATATGTTTCTGTGCACAATATTATTATTTATTTATTTATTTATTATGAATCTGTTCGGGTTTTTTTTTTTTTTTTTTTTTCATTGTTATTGACCGGCGCGGGAATCGCGCCAGTCTCTTAATATAGCTTTGGATTTTTATATATGGTAGACTATTCGATTGGCACACTAAGGACTTTTTATATGTGCCGGGATCGTCGGTGTGTAACGATCCCGGCAAGTATAAAAAAAATCTTATAACAAACTGTGTTAAAAACAGATTAATTAATATCTATTTTATTTTCATTTCTCAGTCAAGAAATTTCATAAAGCTTAATAAAAGCAACCATTAAAGAATCACATTGTTGTTCTTTTTTACCCATTACATTGAAAATTTATTAAACTTTAGTATACCCTTGTCCCATATCTCTATGTAAACATGAACAAAATTTGCGCCGATACTTCGACGTTTACGTCTAAATATTTTGTCTTGTATGTATGTGTAATATATACTTTCGTTTCGACGTCGTGTATCTGTTTTTTTAACGATATTACTTGTACTGTAACTTAAACCCGGCCGTGCAGGCGCAGAACTGTTAGGAAACAAATCATGAAGTGCACGGTAAGGCTGGCACGATTAAATCAGATAATCGATTAATTGATCGATAAATTCCACAAGAATGACTATCATTACAATTTACAGATCTATTTACTAATAATCATTTAATTTTTGTGTTTGTTACTTTACCATATTTACCCTTAGTATTCAGACACCTCACCATACTTCATCTAAATTTGAACAAGTCCAATTTACTACCCACTGTTGTGTCTAAATTAGCTGGGTGAGTGGCAAACAGTGTAGACCCTGATGAGACGCCGCGTTTGCGGCGTCTCATCTGGGTCTACACTGTTTGCTCAGGCCTGTCTGACAAAATACATACAATAAAGTATAACAGATGATAGGCTCAAACAGGTAAGATTATGGTCAACTCTTCAGCGATTACTAATCGATTATCAATCGCAATTGCAGGACTGATAATCGATTATCTTTTCAGCTCTGATTAGCCAGCCTTAGTGCACGGGGTTTTCCATTTTCCCCATAGACTAAATATTAATCGTGATAGACAATACATATGTATTAAATTATAATTTTCTACCTGAAAACACTTATAACTGGAAAAAGGAAACCGACACATACAAACATGAGATACCGAGGAACCATTCTACACAGTATGAATATATATATAGATAATGATCAAATGGTTCCTCGGTATCTCAAGTACGTATATTATACACGAGTTTGTTCACCTTCGAAAAATTGCCTTTTCCATGGGCACCTCGCAGTACAAAGTTGCAACTGGTCCTTTCTAAGTAAATCAAGAGTATATGTAAGCCCAATAATAATTCAATCAGAGTCCTATGACCTTAATGCTCATGCTCAATCTATACCCTTACTATGGTGCAAGTTTCAAACCTTTTGAAAACTGTAGGAGGAGGAGGAGGCGACACAGACCGCTTCATGGAGGGGAGGGGGCGGGCAGTGGGGGTGGGGAGTGGCATTAAAGTAAAATAAAACGAGGCTTGGTGCTTTAAGGCTTTAAAGATAAGATTCAGGAATGCAAATTTCTGTCCGCTTGCAGAACTTAGCATGCGTCATGTTGTCTAATGAAAATTGTTGTAAACCTGTGCACGAAACAATTCCAGCTATGTAACTGGACAGCTCAACCCAGAGGTAAACAATATTGTTTTTCAGCTAAAATCAAGGTGTGTTAAACATGAAAATTTTCCCTGGTTATAAAATAACAAAATGTTTTTCTAATGTTCGACAAGGGCATGGCTATGTCATTGCTTGTAAATAGGAGTTGTTTTCTGATACTATCTTTCACCTTGTGTGGGCCAGACAGAAAAAAATGCAGTCAAAGGAAATTCAAGTACAACAAGAAAACTGGCTAAGCAGATCGGTTTGACAGACGAAGAAAGCCACTGCTAAAAATAGCATTGTAGAACGTTTGACCAACAACCCAGCTAGCATATTACGTAAATCTACATCGGGCCGTCATCGGCCCGTCAGCTACCCTGACGGGCCGATGACGGCCCGATATAGATTTACGTAGAATGCTGACTGGGAAGAGGATCATGTGTCACTTCTCTTGATAGCAAGGCCCGAGTGTTGATGAAGACGACACCAACAAAGACGGATAATGAACTACTGACTATCTTATAAGCTGCCCAGGAGCCTTTCAGTTCTGACGAGTTTAATGTCGATTGTTTTCCACAAAATCATTCAGCTCCCCCGGATCTGAGTCTTCGCTGGGGGCATATTTCATTGCTGGTTTTGTCAAGCAAAGACTCAACCCATAGTAAAAGTTTGTACATGATATTGATGAAAGCATCAATCGATGTATAACAGAAAGTATATTGATGACCGCCTTACCGCCCCTCCGACATAGACAGCCCACCTAGATCCGCCCGCAGCACCCCCACCCTCCGCACCTCCAACTGCCAGGCACACGACCGCGTCATCCGCAAAGCGACGCATCCGCAACGACAGGTCATCGATGTAGACAAGGAACAGGATCGGTCCCAACACCGAACCCCGGGGTACCGAAGAGATTACGAGCCGTATCCTCCGCCATCAAGAACCACCGCCCATGACCAACCCCAAGGAAAGCACGGATCCAGAATAGTGCGGTTCATCTGATTCCACACTGGCAGAGACCCCAAAAGAGCCCGGCGTGACCGACCACCAAAGTCCCCCGAAAAATTCGAGCAGCACCAAATCAGTTGGCTTGCCTGCACTTATATTCACTGCAAGGCCCCGACCAACATGGTTAGCTGTGTCTCGCATGACCCGCCCCCCTCGCCCCCCCCCCCCTCCCCCGCAAAGCCACGCTGTAGGCCTCACAGAAGGCCACGTTAACCAAGGTGCTTTTAACCAAGTGTGAAGCCAGCCCTGCATTAGCATGCAAGCCGGGGAAATAGCCTCAAAGAGGCTTGCAATTGGCTGCAGACGATTTATCCCCTTCCGTGGGGTTGCTTGGGCCTTGCACCAATCAGCCGGTAGCTCACCTGTTTTAATTGATCGCTCAAATATTAATACCCGGATGGTGGGTGCAATTTCCTCTCTCGGTTCTTTCGAAAAAAAGGGACTTAAGTCCGTCAGGTCAGGTCCAGCCGCATTTCCAGGCTTCAGGTTCAGTAGAAGCCCCAGTATACCATTGACAGAGACGCTAAAGACCCCCATTACGGCCAATTTACGGGGGCATAATTTAGAACTCCAGCCCGACTGGCCTAGCCTACAGCTCCCCAGAAAGTAAAATAGCTGTTTTCATCACCAAGCCCAAGAAGACATCCTTTATGTAATATTTTCCTTAGTGATAAAAATGTGTTTCTCAGATATTACTATTTGTTTGTAATCATTCTCCTAGACACCATCAATTGAACGTGCGACATAATATAAATGTGCATTGACAAGTTATGATGATAAATGCACATGTTATAAAGATTAAAAAAAAGCACAGCATATAGTTACATATGCACACCATATAATGAAAAATTCACAGCATATAGTGATAAATTGTCACCATATAAAGAAGCAACGACATCACATAAAGAGCAATGAACATGATATCGAGAAATAGTAACATCATACAATAAATTTGCCTGATGCATAAATCAGCTCTGGCGTTCCATACAAATGCGTTCGAAAATAAGACACCGACAACCTCGTGGGGAGGGGGTGGGGTGGTGGAGAGGAGGGGAGGGGTGGTAACTTCCTATATATGGCATAGTAAGGATGTGTGTGCCGAATGCCCCCCTTTTCCAGCGCTGCCAGAAATATGATTAGCCCCCTTTTTTCAACAAACCGTACATGACTGACCCGATTTTTCTTGATTTGTATGTGAAAGGCCCCAATTTTATGACATCCCGTTATATGCGTATATTTTTCACTCAGAGATTTTTCGAGGATGCTTGTTCTCTTGGTATTCCCATTGAATTTGCATTCTCATTTACTGCAATATTTGTCTAACTACCAGAAATAAATGGGTATAAAAAAAACAAAGGGCAGTCTATATATATATGTGTCAACATTTTGGACAATCAAGTACATGTATATGAATGGGTCCGTTTTTACAAAGGCCAGGTATATGAATGGGTAGGTTTCGAAATACTGGCTCGCACATCCGTATCACACCCCCCCCCCCCCCGCCCCCATCCCGAGCCTACATCTATCAAATTTCTAGTCACACACAGTAACTATTCACAGCTACACCCTCGACCCACATCCCCCGCCATAGTAGATTTCTCGCCATTTCTATAGTAAACTACAGTAAGCCAAAAGTAATTCCACAAAATTATTTTCTCAAAGACTTTAATGCATTTTGATGTTTACAAAACACTTAATATTGTATAAAAATCACAATGTATATCACCTAAATCATCCTTTCAAATGATGTCAAATTAATAAATATATAAACAATTATTTTTATTTATTTATCTATTTTTGTAAACATGAAAATGCATTGAAGTCTATGGGCTTTTTTGACTCTGTGGAATTACTTTTGATCCCTGACTGTAAACTAGTTTTTGGATTTTTTTTTATTAAAAATATTTTGTGCTTGTCTTCATCGTTTTTAAGTTCTTTATGTTCCATAAAAATATTGTGAAAATTTCAGAAATTTTGAACAAGTGAAACTTGTTAAAAACCTGCATCCAAACTACCTACCCTCTCGGATTTTGCAGATTTTGCACCATGTAGCCCTTTTTTACTAGATCTATGGGAAAACGAAAATATTCGATTTATATTTAAAAATAAAACAATGAAAATAATAAAATATTTTGTGCATAGGTAGTTACGACAAATGGTTTTGCATTGAACATGCTAAAAATGTGCAAATTTACTTCTGTGTAACGTGTCAAGCAAAACAACGACTTTCCAAAAGGTCGAAAGGAGAGTAGATATTCACCTTGTTCCTTGACTTGTTCTTTCTTCCATAGATGTGACGTAATCGATCGAATGATTAAATAAACTACGTAAGCAGTCTGTTATTATAGCTTAAAAGTCGTATTGAAATCCTGGAGTTCGTAACTTTCTTTACTTACTTAGTCAAATAGGAGTCATACGGAGAGAAGTGGAGAGGGCGCCAAACATGACTTTAAACATCATCTTATACAAATGCAGTCGCAGCCATTTTGAATGTGTATTCGCTCTGAAAATAAAAATACCGTATTTACTAATATTGCACGACGCACAGAAAAGTCGACCGACCGATTGTGAGGTCGACTTTCGGAGTGTGCCTTATATTCGACTTGTGAGCCCGTCGTCAGTCAATGAGCAAAAATAGGCATGGTTTGAACCTAAGAAATACTTTGATAATCTTTTGCACACAGTCTGTTGCGGGGTAAGCTCTACAAAGACTGTCATTTGCCATTGCTCAAGGCTAAGCCGATAGACCTAGACCAAAAAGTGAAAAATAAAACACATTAAAAAAAAATTATGAAAAGGGATATACATGTAAGTCTCTGCCGTATTTTATATTTTGATTAAATCTGGTATAGACATTTATATTGATCATAAAGGAATTGGCAAATGCCTTCGACCGAGGCAAAACCGAGGTAAAAATCTTTTATGGCCCTCATTCTTCATTTGTAATATTCAGAACTTTTATTGATAAGAGCTTGCCATAACTTTCATTGATAAGAGCTTGCAAAGCGTGGGTTCGACCTCAGGTAAAACAATTTAGAATTTTTTTTGATGATTATTTCTCCATTACGGATGGGAAAAAAAAGACGAGAGAATAGAAAAAAAAATCATATAACGCAAACTAAAATGTCGTTTATATCTATATGTTTCTCTATGATTTGAAAACACCTTCTCTATATAAAGACAGGTTATACAGAAAATATTCTCTTTTGCTGTGAATATCATAACTATTTCATCGAGTATCACGAAAACATCATAATTTTCATGAGTCCGAAGCACGAGTGAAAATTTGAATGTTTTAATGTTTTCATAACACGAGATGAAAGATCTTTATTTTATTCATTGTGAAAGAGTAAATTTTCTTTTTAATGTTTTTTTTTAAGAAACATGAACGTCATGGTGGTACAGTGCGCTTTAGAGACAAAAACAAATATTTTTCGGCAAATTAAAATAATCTTGTTACCAAAATGCATTCTAACTAAGAGAATACATACCAATACTTCATGGATGAAAGAAGAAGATAGAGGTGTTCAAAAATCTGAAGTGGCGGTAACATCCGCTTTTGAAACAATGAAGAAAACCGAGGTCATCCAAAGCGAAAAATGAAAACAGTCACATATCACGAAAACATGCCTATATAATATTGGCCCCCTTAAACCCCACTTTTATATAGTAAAACTGGGGTTTACAGGGGTATACATTATTTTTGTTATTTCTGCTCAAAACATAGATTGTGGGTACTCGTTAGAACCGCCTCGACGAGGCGGTTCTAACGAGTACCCACAATCTATGTTTTGAGTAGAAATATGAAAAATATCAGAATATTTTATATGATAAATTGCCATTTTTTGGTGGTAAAATTTCCAGTGTATTTGAAAAGGCGTATTTTCGTAATGAGTGAAATGATACGATATAATTTCATTAGTGATTGATACCACTTTTATTTTCACAAGATATACTCAAATTTCACCGCTTACAATAAAATAAAATATTTTATTCTGTTCAAAATACTTAAAAATATGTTATGTTGACTTACCGTGGTGTTGCAGATGTTAAATTTTACATCTATCTTTCATAGCAAGTTCCTGACTGCACGTCCTCTCTTGTAATAATGACTTGCATAGATTCTTTTTTTTTTTTTTTTTTTTCTTTATTCATTAGAGCGATAGCTGTCCGTCTTAAATCTTAGCATGCTGGGTAAAAACTTCATCATACGACATTTTTATTTATTTATTTTTTATTTTCCCAGAAAACAGATTTTGACATTTCATGCATACTGTCTACACTTGAGACAGTTTACATGAAAGGTCAAATCCTATTTTCTTGGAAAAGCAAGACAAATATCGTAAATTTGTCGTCTGCTGAATTAGCCCAGAGAGTGGTAAAAGTTAAGTGATGTGACTTGTTTAAAGGTATATTTCACTGTAGCGACGCATATGCCATCTGCGCATGGCATGTCGTATAATTCTATAAAGCTTTGTTCTGCTTTGTTCTGTTCTGCTTCATTTCAATCCCCACTATTTTCCTTACTCGTTACCAAATCAGACAGCTGAATAGACAAGTGGTGTATTAAAAGAGGTACAGTGTATTGGCCTAAAATTTCTGTTTCAAATACTTCTGAAAAGGAGTCTACTCTCAAAGAAAAGAATTTGCTCCCATTTGTAGCAAATTCTTTTTTTTTTTTGGAGTAGGCTCCTTTTGAGAAGAAAGGCAAACACATCTGACAGAGTGACTGCCCCGAAAGTATACCTATACCCTTTAACGCTTGTCATGCTGAATAAATTAAGATGCCACACCCATTTCTAATTGTCAGCCAATCAGATTACTTAATCCAATTTGTTGACGCAAATTCACATACTGAATGACAAACAGTGTATATCCAGATCAGTTGGCTTCCTCAGAAGCCAACTGATCTGGATCTACACCGTTTGCAAAGGCAGGGTATATCCGGGTTCAGCAGGATAAGGGTTAAGACGTTTACTGATTACACTTAAAAGATTCAGGTAGTTTTGCAAGAATTCGGTCAAACTGAGTTGGGACGCACGTGTACACGTCTGAATATGAGCATTCATATGCATATTTTTGGGTCGACTGTTTACAATCGAGCCATAGTATACAAACGCCAAAATTTCCTTAAGGTAGTTGTCTACGCGATTATCATTGGTTAAACCACGTGCTAGACGAAATCAATCAATAAATCAGTCAGATTTTTAACGTAGCCGGGCAACTGAGTCTCATAAGGGCTACACCAGAAAAATCTGGATTAGCTTCACTGGACTGCTGGGTTAGCTTGAAACGGTGCCTAGTTATAATTCATAACTAGATCACCTCGCACGGACACGGCCTGCATGCATGTCAAGACACCGTGCGGTGTGCCCAGACCTCGTATGTGAATAGTAGTCCAACCTGTAAATTGCAGAATTTTGACAGTCAGCCGAAAAGTCTGAGCTTTTAATCTCGTATCTAATGCGTGTCAGTTCCGACTGCATAATGCATTAGGTACACAGCTGGAGTCATGAGTAAAGTACACTCGCTAGCCACATGTCGGTCGCCGCAGGAAGGGATACAGGGTGGATGTCATCACCCGGGTGCCGAGAGGGTGTCCTCAGCCTAGAGTATGTTGGGTGTCCTCACCTAGGTCTGCGAGCCGCAAGTTTGAACAAGTTAGAGTAGGAGGTAACGGCGGCATAAGCCGAAGTATAGGTGGTCCTCCACCTTCCCCTAAGGGATCCAGACAAGATTGCTCCAGAATGTGTCATATCAATACGCTGTGTTGGTCTGTTGAACGCCAGTTGCCCCTTTCAGCATTTCTATGTTGTTGCACCATGTTTCATCGTAGTACTTGCTTGTAGGCCCCTTGATGAAAATCCAATGTTTGTTCTCCCGGTGGTAGACGAAGAAGGCCGGGAGATCAATGTTGATTTCTTCGTCTTCTCTGGGCTGTCTGATGGCTTCTACGCTGACCTTGTACATGGTGGAGTGCACATCCTAGGGGTCGTTCTTCTCATGAATGGGGTATTCATCCTTCATCTTGACGTAGAAGTACTGTGTTGGTTGTCTTGTCGTGTACTTAGGCGACTTGATCCTTGGTTTCTTAGCACGTGGAGACTCTGAAGAAGAAGGCGGTGTAGCTGCTTTCTGGATGATGGCGTAATTTGTACTGTCTTCGGTGATCTTGGTCTTGTGATGGTTGTCGGTGCGGCGATCTGTAGTGTCTGTGTTGCTAGCGGAGATGCCTCCTCCGGTGTTGTCGGCTGTCGGCTTGCTTGAGGTGGCGGTCTGGTCATCGGTGGTGGCGGTCGTCTAATAGCCGAGGGCTGGCGAGGCCACTCACCTGCAGAGTATGTAGGCTGCCTCCCGCTTTCGGACCTCTTCTTGTAGACTGGTAGCGTTGGTAGAGTCTTGTGAAAGGTCAGTTCGACGCGAACACGATCCTTTCTGTCACCATCCTCCAGAGAGAATGACCAACAAACTTGTACTTGCTCAGGACTCTGAGTAGTGTTGCAGGAATAACGGACTCAGACATGGTTATTCGTAAACACCTAGACTACTTTGACGAGAAAGACGAAGAAATCCAGAGACTCCTTGAAGAGAAAAACCAAAAACACAAGGCATACCTTAGTGACACCAGCTCAGTATCCAATAAGGCGGCATATTCAAATATATGCATGACAGTCCAGACTAGGCCCAGAGATACGCAAGACTCCTGACTGAGCAGTAAGGCTGATGAAATCCAGTCCTTTGCAGATAGAAAGGATATGAAGATTTTCTTTGATGCGCTAAAGACAGTTTATGGTCCCAGAGCTCAGGCACCATCCTTCTTTTCAGTGCAGATGGAACTTCTGCCTAGCAAAGAGGCTAACTTGAAAAGATAGGCTGAGCACTTTGATAGTGTTCTTAATCGGCCATCATCTATCAATGATGACGCTATCAACAGACTACCACAGGTGGAATGCAATCTGCTGCATGACGAGTTCCCAACCGTCTCTGAAACAGTGAAAGCAATAAAACTTCTATCGTCTGGCAAGAATCCAGGATCAGATGCAATACCTGCTCAGATCTACAAAGCAGGAGGTACTCCAGTTGCAAAGAAGATGACAGAGTTATTTCATATTATGTGGAGAAAAGAAGCCATCCCTCAAGAAATTAAGGAGGCGTCAATTATCCACCTATTCAAACGGACAAGGAATCCTCAGTTGTATGATAATCATCGTGGCATCTCTTTATTGTCAGTTGCTGGGAAGGTCCTCGCAAGACTTCTACTTCACCGACTGAATGAACATCTTGAACAGCCAGGGCTTCTACCAAAGGAAAGAGGAACAATTGACATGATCTTCACAGCAAGGCAGCTTTAAGAGAAATGCCAGGAACAGAACATAGACCTCTGCATGATTTTTGTTGACCTTACCAAAGCATTTGATACAGTCAGTCCTGAGAGTCTTTGGAAAATTATGACAAAGTTTGGCTGTCTGACCAAGTTCACAGCAATGGTAAGGCAGTTCAACGATGGTATTTTTGCACGGGTCCAAAATGATGGTGAGTTTTCTGATCCATTCCCTGTGACAAATGGTGTCCAGCAAGGCTGTGTACTAGCCCCAACTCTTTTCAGCATAATATTCTCTGCCATGCTCACAGATGCTTTCCAGAACGGTGAAAATGGTATACCTGTTAGATATTGCTTTGATGGGAAGCTTTTCAACCTAAGAAGGTTGAAGGCTAAATCCAACGTGCAGACAGAGGTGCAACACGAGTTCCTCTTCGCTGATGACATGGAAAAGGGTGCTCCAACAGAAGAGAAGATACAAAAAGGTGTAGATCAAGTATTTGACTCCTGTAACAGCTATATCCTCACAATCAGCATAAAAAACCGAGGTTGTTTATCAACAAGAACCTGGCAAGCCTTACAAGGAGCCCTTCATTGCAGTAGAAGAGATGCTAGTGAATATGAGGCAAAAAGAATCAGCAAAGCCGAGCAGATAAAGTGCACAGCGCAAAGCCAGAGCTAAGGCATCACCTACAGAGCTGTCTTGCTCTGACCTCTGTTGTTCCATCTGCAACAAACAGTTTAGAGCTAGAATTAGTGTAATCAGCCATCGAATAAAAACACACAAACAGTAGCATTTCTTCCATGTGATTAAGATTGGTCATTGTCAGTAATGACAGACGAACTATTATTATTATATTTAAATATATATATTTGCTGATAATTTGGATAATTTGCTGATTATTGGTGGTGTTGGATGAATTCCTAGTAAATGTACTAAAAATAGTTGTTGTTGCACCAAGAACGGAATGATGTTGGTGCATTAATAACGGAATTGATTTTGCGTACACTCAGCAAGAAATAAAAATCTTTGTGGTACCGGTTCTGAAACGGGGCCTACTTTTGAAAGAAAGAATGTAAGAATTCGCTCCCTGTGGAAGCAAAAGCTGCCATTATCGTAAAGGAGGAAAAAATATTATTAAGTTGTCTCTTTTAATTGCAACTATTTTTCTTAGGCACATGCTTGATATGCATAAAAAGCGCCTCGCCTCTGTTAAGAACAAGCAAAAAAAAAAAAAAAAAAAAAAAAAAAAAAAAAGAACAATATGCATGTACTCAATGAGGATATACATTAATTCAGGATGAGGATGATGGTATATAAAACAATGTCTTAAGGGAACTGTATACACTGGTAGATTTTCCGCCATTTTTTGGGGGTAGATTGTTTGCAATCGAGCCAGAGGATACAAGCACCAAAATTTCCTAAAGGTAGTTGTCCACGTGATTGTCATTGACCAATGTAATCAAAACGCGCGTTAGACGAAATCAACGTAACGGTTATTTATAACCGCTCTATTCTAGTCACTGTGATGTCAGAGTGTTATCAGCTTCTGTAAAACCTGGACTCAGACATTGGCAAACAGTGAAGACCCAGATCAGACGCCGTATAACGCGGCATCTGATCAGGGTCTCCACTGTTTGCTTAAATAACAGGACGTTAAGAGTTAAATGAAACAGTTTTAAATCCCAGTCCAGGGCTATTTTGCCAACCCGCACTCAAAGACAATCGACCCTTCAATGCTGTCAGTGCTTTGATCTAGACGGTTAACAACTTTTGTGACTTCCTGTTTGGTTTCCTGCACTTCAAGTCCCTTCTGAAAAAGGATCTACTATTTAAGAATAGAATTTGCCCCAAGGGTGAGCAATTTCTTTCCTTTTAGCGTAGACCCCTTTTCAGAAGGAAAGCAAAAATAATTTGACAGATTACAGACGACTCTCGTTATATTGGCTCGAATAACCGCTTATCACGAAGAGACAATCTGGTCCCTATTTTAACATGGAACCCTAACAACAGGTAACAAAATATTATGGAAAAGAGGCGATCTTTAACTTCAAGAGTCAAATTTCATACTCATTAGTGAAATGTGGTTCGATTTATTATTTTTTTTTTACCCAATTCTGCACATCTGATGTATCGAGGTACGGATACTTCGAAGTATATTGGAGAGTCCTTTGGACTTCGAGATAACGAGAATCAACTGTACCTCCCCTGAAGATGTATGCACTCCCCCTAAGTTTAACTTTAGCCAACAAAGAACTTACCATCAGTGGAATGTTAAACACCAGTATCTTGCAGATGAACTGACCGACTAACCAGATAAACACACAATTACTTAAGTTTACAGGTGCCTGTAACAATTTCCGAATATACATGTAGTTAGATGAGGCTTATTATAGTGTACAAAACACTATTAAGATTTACTACATGTATGCGTCTTTAAGTTGTCTTAAAACAATGCATATGTGTATGTGATGAGTCAAGGGGAAAAAGTCCCGATGGGTGTCAAATAACGCAAATGTTTGAACCAGTTCGGATTTAAAAAAAAATTGTTACATGTACCACATGTAGCGAACGTCATATATTATTACTGTAGTTCAAATATTATAATCATGCGCGAAAAGTCGAAATGTTTTATTTTCAGCTATACATGTCTGGTAGTAACATAGCCCAACAGGCACACAACGTTTAAACAACGTTGTTTTATGTTGTCAACGTCATAGACGTTGAAACGACGTGGTTTCAATGTTATGTGTCCGATGGGCTAGTCTAAAATAGAATACATCACGAAAACATGTGTATATAATTTTGACCCCCTTAAACCCCACTTTTATATAGTAAAACTGGGGTTTACAGGGGTATGCATTATTTTTCTTATTTCTGCTTAAAACAAAGATTGTGGGTACTCGTTAGAACTGCCTCGGCGAGGCGGTTCTAACGGGTACCCACAATCTATGTTTTGAGCAGAAATAGGAAAATTATCAGAATTTTTATCTGAAATTTTTCATTTTTTTTTGGTGGTAAAATTTTCAATATATTTGAATAGGCGTGTTTTCATAATGAGTCAGAGCTTTCCTAAATTATCGTAGTGTTATAAAAACTGGCCGATTCTAAACCCAGATACATGTTTTGCTTTATATATACATATAAATATATATTCTTAATCTAAATTGCCTAAAATTCATGCTGTCTGATGTAAATGATGACATTTTAAAACCCAGTACCTTGACATCAACCCTATCACCCTATGGATTTTAACCTCCTCCCGAACCCCCACCCCACCCCCCCCCCTCCCCCCACATCCCCCCTCCCCGGCCGAAGGCGTAGGAGGATATGGTAATGGTCTCCATCCGTCCGTCCGTCACACTTTATTCCGGTGCATAACTCCAAAACTATTCAAGGGATTTTGTTGAAACTTCATAAAGTGATAAAGGACTGTACGAGAAAGTGCAGTGTATGAGAACCATAACTTTACCTTGCTTTCTTTGTGAATTATATCCCTTTATTAAATTTTCTTGTCCGGGGCATAATTCCAAAACTATTCAATGGATTTTGTTGAAATCTCATATAGTGATAAAAGATATTGAGAGAAAGTGCAGTGTATAAGAACCATAACTCTGCCTTGCTTATTTTATGAATTATTTCTCTTTATTAAATATTCCCGTCCGGGAAATACCTCCAAAACTATCAAAGGGATTTTGTTGAAACTTCATATAGTGATAAAGGATATTGAGAGTAAATACACTGTACAAGAACTATAACGCTGCCTTGCTCACGTTTTGAATTATTTTGCTTTATTGAATTTTCTTGTCCGGGGCATAACTCAACAACTCTTAAAGAGACTGTGTTGAAACTTCAGAAAATGATAAAGGACACTGAGAGAAAGTGCAGTGATTATGCCTCATATCTCGAAGGCTGTTGGATAGAGAAATGTTATACCTTGATTATTAGTTTCATGTGACACTAAGTGTGACCTTAAAGTATATGTAGGTCATTTTGAGCTATAATTCATGCCTTTCATCTCGGAGACTATTTGATAGGGAAATGTCTTACTTTGGCTATTAGTTCAATAAGACACGAAGAGTGACCTCAAAATATATGTAGGTCAACGTGACCTATATTTCATGGACCAGTGATTATGTCTTATAACTCGAAGACTATTTGATAGAGAAATGTCATACCTTGGATATTAGTTCCATAAGACACGAAGAGTGACCTCAATATATACGTAGGTCAATGTGACCCATATTTCATGGTCCAGTGATTATGCCTTATATCTCGAAGACTATTTGATAAGAGAAACATCATACCTTGGATATTAGTTCCATGTGACACGAAGGCTGACTTCTAAATATATACATAAAGTGTGACCTATATTTCATGGTCCAGTGATTTTTACTTATATTTCGTAGACTATTTGATGGAGAAATATCACACCATGAATATTAGTTCCATGTGACACTAAGAGTAACCTAAAATATATGTAGGTCATTGTGACCTACATTTCACAGTCCAGAGATTTTACCTTATATTTCGAAGACATTTTGATAGAGAAATGTCATACCTAGATTTTAACTTCCATGTGACCCTTTGATTGACATCAGTCTTTGAGATATGAGGCATAATGCTTGACCATGTAATATAGGTAACACTGGCCTAATTATATTTGAATCACTCTTCGTGTCATATGGAACTAATATCCAAGATATGACATTTCTCCATCAAATAGTCATCGAGATATAAGGCATAATCACTGGAACCTGAAGTACGGGTCACATTGACCTAAATATATACTGAGGTCACTCTTCGTGTCACATGGAATTAATATCTAAGGTATGACATTTCTCAATCATATAGTCTTCGAGTTATAATGCATAATCCCTGGTCTATGAAATATAGGTCACATTGACCTACATATATTTTGAGGTCACTCTTCGTGTCACATGGAACTATTATCCAAGGTATGACATTTCTCTATTGATTAGTGTTCGAGATATATGGCATAATCACTGGACCATGAAATATAGGTCAAATTGACCTACATATATTTTGAGGTCCTTCTTAGTGTCACATGAAACTAATATCCAAGGTATGGCATTTCTCTATCATATAGTCTTCGAGATATGAAGCATAATCACTGGGCTATGAAATATAGGTCACACTGACCTAATTGTATTTTGAGGTCGCTATTTGTGTCACATGGAACTAATATCCAAGGTAAGACATTTCTCCATCAAATAGTCAGATATAAGGCAATATCACTGGACCATGAAATAAAGGTCATTGGACTGTAAAATGCACGTCGTTATGACCTTCACCCAATGAGACTTAAAGCAACATCACAAGGTTGACTAATGTCCTGGATTTCGAACCCTAGCTCCACCCCAGGGCATGAACCCAGGGGTCGATAACTATGGACACTTAGACAACCCCAGGCACCCATTTTCCGAATACGAATGTTTGTTGACAACTGACTACTAAGATATAAGCGTATGAAAAACAAACACAGCAATAGAGCATTTTACAAAGTGTCCTAGATTTTGACCACTAGTCCCATCCCGGGGCATGAACCCAGAGTTCTATTCTAATTAAATCGCAGACGACACTCCGAAGCACCCATGTTCCAAATATGAATGGTCTGTGGTAAGTGACTGTTGAGATACGAGGGGAGTTCAATAAGTTCGTAGAACTCGGTATTTTTCTATACAATTCAAGATTTCTTTTTTAATTTTTTGTGCAGCGTAAACCTTTGTCAGTTGAATGATAACAGCCAACACGTACATTTTTGCTCTTACTTTTTGTTTGAAAACCTATACCCATAGGCAAAAATGGAAAGTCAGAATATTGAGTTCAGAGCAGTCATAAAGTTCCTCACTAAGGAGGGTGCAAAGGCCAAAGAAATCCATCGGTGCATGGCTGATTTGTATGGTGATAGTAGCCCAAAGTATTTCACAGTGGCAAAGTGGTCCGCAGAATTTAAACGTGGGCGAGACTCCTTAGAAGATGACCTAAGGCCAGGTCGCCCTGCTGATGTCAACAGCCAGGAGATGATCGACCGTGTTGAGAGACTTGTGCTAAACAATCGCCGAATCAAAGTTGCCGAATTTGCTTCAGAATGTGGTATTTCTAATGGAAGTGTTTACACTGTAATCCATATACATTTAGGCATGTCAAAAGTATCTGCCAGGTGGGTACCAAGAAACCTGAACATGCAAGGTCGTCAGCAAAGGGTGGAGTCAAGTCAAGAACTTCTGGAAGTGTACAATGCCAATCCAGAAGACTTTCACACTCGTCTTGTAACAGGAGATGAAACTTGGCTTCGCCACTGGGACCCAGATCCTAAAAAAGAGTCCATGCAATGGAAGCGCCCTGGCTCATCCACACCTAAGAAATTTCGTAACAAACCATCAGCCAGCAAGGTAATGGCCACCGTTATTTGGGACTCAGAAGGGATTATATTGATAGATTACAAGCCTGCTGGTACTTCAATTACAGGAGAATACTATGCCAATTTCATTAAACAATTAAGGATTGCTATTAAAGAAAAACGAAGGGGAAAGCTAGCTGCTGGTGTCCTTCTTTTGCATGATAATTTCCCTGTGCACAAGTCCAGAGTTTCACAAGCGGCTATTCGTGAGTGCAAGTTCGAGCAGGTAAATCACCCGCCATACAGTCCAGACCTGGCCCCAAGTGATTATTATCTGTTTTGAAATTTGAAGTCCCACTTGCGTGGAACGAGATTTCGGGACGATTATGAGCTCAAGTCTGCTACAGAGGCTTGGTTTGAGGACCAAATAGACGACTTTTATTTCAAAGGCATAGATTGCTCAAAAGAAAAGTGGGCCAAATGCATTGAAGTAAAGGGGGATTATATTAAAAATAATGTTGAAACCGTCTTCCAATCTGTCAGTTAAACCCCGAGTTCTTCGAACTTAACATTTAAAAAACTTTAACACAATGTGACGGGAACGGGAACGAGAACGCAAATGCGCTCGCGCATGTGGACGACCGGGGTGACTACAATAGCTCTCCTTGTACTTCGTACAGGGGAGCTAAAAAGCGTTGGTAAAATACGAAACTGCTGAATTCTGTCTTTATTAGGTTTTACTCTGACATAAATTCCAGCATGCTTTTCAGTTGATTTTATCTTGAAAACAACGTGGCTTACAGGTATTCATTTCTAGATACAGGTAATATTCTATAGGTGCTCTGTCAAATGTTCAGCTGTTTCAGGGCAGTCCGCGGTCCAGGAGTTAAGGATAAGATATTGAAAACTTCAGTTTTTGCATAAAAATTGGTCGTAGTCGGAGGAGAGTGGTATACCGTTAAGATTAATGCAATAGCAGTTTTTGGTTCATTGCACTCGTTTTTATGATACTCAAATTATTGTTTGGTATGTTTGCAATTTATTGATATAATACCTAATGGACATGCACTGTTATGTTGGCTGTGATTGTATTTTATTTGTGTGAAAGTAGAAATGGAATTCAAAACTGTGGAGTGCACCCACAAGGATTTGTTAGATAGACGCGGGTACCAGGCTAACCCACATGTAGGTTGCCATCCCTGGATGCAAGTCCATTGAGTGTTATGGGCATTTTCAAATTTTCACATTTTTTGTACAATCAAGTCCTATTGGTCTGAGTGTTATGGCCATTTTTAAATTTTGACATTTTTTGCCTCGGTGAAGCTATTCGAACAGAAATGTTGCATAGCATTGTACAAAATCCAGGTAACGGACATTTAAACAGACAGTGCAGATCCAGATCAGTCGCCACATGGACGGACACACAGGGTAAGTATAGGGCACTCCTAAAAGGTCAAACTGATCTTTCCTGCGGGTCGTGCAATCATATCAAGTTACTTTGTAGATGATTACATGTATAATTAAATTTTCTCGAACAGTATGGGGAGCCTGCAAAAGCTTTCGGCTTCAGGGTAGATAAGTACATAACGAAGATAGTCAGTCGACTTGCACGCGACATATTTACTGGTCCTTATCTATGCTCTACCAAATATTATTAAAATATTTCAAACCATTAAGAAGTTATGAAGTGCACCAGAATTTGGCGTAGACATCCGTTCAGGGGCGTTAAGTAGAAAAAAGAATAAAGCAAGGTCTCAGGGGAGATAAGAAAAGAACCAGGAAAGTAAGAGTTGGCTTTCTAGCATGCAACGATTAGACTTCGTTGATATCTATCAGTATGACAAAAATTATAAAACATATTCCATCTGGTTTAAGTGCGATGACATTTGTCGCTAACTGACCACGAACGGACAGACACACAGGGTGATTTTAGAGCACTCTTAGAAAGTCAACCGACCTCAGTCGGTAGACCTTTCCTGCGGGTTGTGCAATTACTTTCGCGTCTCAAACAAGCACCCCTTGAAATAGAGCAAACCTGTTTGACTGACACTAAGCGCATTACTTGATGAACATAAAACAAACAGTTTTGAAATTTCTTGCTATGTTTCCTTTTTGTACGTTTGGTTGTGCAAATGGTAAAGTGTCTGAGTGTATACTTCATCTCTCTTATAAACGTATTCATTCACCTTCCAAAGAATCCCGAACCCACTTGTGAACTGTTTTGTATTCTCTTTTTCATTTCTTTTAGATTCTTTGTTTGTTTGATTTGGTTTTACGGTCCAGTCAACACTGTCAGTGTCATATCGTTCCGGTCGTCTTCTCATCATACCATATACGCACAACAAGACTCAATGCCCTACATTAGCTCAAATAGTTTTTCTAGATATCTTGTTGACAAGATTTCATTATCATTATGTTACAAGAAGCGCAACTTCAGTTAAGAGTTCAGTTAATCAGGTAATTGACTCATCATTCCCAATCAGCATACCAAGTTTCAAAGTTCTAGCTCACTTTTCGAGTATCTTGCCGCCTAGAATCTATTATGTCCGTCGAAAAAAAGGGCAAAACACTGGGACAACAAGTCCGACGGAAACACGGGTCCAGTTATTTTATTCTGATTCCACACATGTGTGTTGAACAAACGGACGAACAAACTACCCAAACGCAACATTAGCCCTCCAACTTATTGTTATTCTTTCTTACCTTCGTTCCACCATTCTTTATTATTATGTTTGGTTGTGTAATTCATAGTGCTGATGTCTAATTCGGAATCGTGTGGTACTGAGTCCTAGTTCTGCGACAGGTGCTTAAAAAGGACCTTAAATGTTTGACCCGGACCTACACTGTGTATGTGAAATAAGGTATTTCTGACGAATAAACTACAGACACCGCTAAAAACAGTAATGAACCTGTCAATCTATAAGGACGAAGATTTTATTTGTATAAGCGGGTTAAGCTACATGGTTGAGGTCGTCGATGAAGAATGCTGAACACATTTGTCGCAAATGCATATACAAAATCTACAGTCTACTGTGTCATTTTTTCAAACATAATAACAGTCAGAATTTCAAAGTAATAGAAATGCTATTCAACCAATTTATGAATAGACTGAACCATTGTTGTTATTATTTTAGGTGTACATTTTACATATTTCTGGAGTCTTCTTAGTGGATGGCTATTTACACTGATGGGACTGGTCTGAAATGACAAACTTTTCTTGTCACCCTTTTTACACTTAAGAATAAAATCTGTTAAAAATGCATTCACGCTTTTGCGCACCACGGCGACCTTTTAGACTTCCTATTTCGTTTCGTTTCGGCATTAGATTCAACCGTTTGTAACGCTCGGTATGTTTGGTGTAATAGATGCGTTTGAATTATTTATTATTATGTTACAAGAAGCGCAACTTCAGTTAAGAGTTCAGTTAATCAGGTAATTGACTCATCATTCCCAATCAGCATACCAAGTTTCAAAGTTCTAGCTCACTTTTCGAGTATCTTGCCGTCTAGAATCTATTATGTCCGTCGAAAAAAAGGGCAAAACACTGGGACAACAAGTCCGACGGAAACACGGGTCCAGTTATTTTATTCTGATTCCACACATGTGTGTTGAACAAACGGATTTCTGACGAATAAACTACAGACACCGCTAAAAACAGTAATGAACCTGTCAATCTATAAGGACGAAGATTTTAATTGTATAAGCGGGTTAAGCTATATGGTTGAGGTCGTCGATGAAGAATGCTGAACACATTTGTCGCAAATGCATATACAAAATCTACAGTCTACTGTGTCATTTTTTCAAACATAATAACAGTCAGAACTTCAAAGTAATAGAAATGCTATTCAACCAATTTATGAATAGACTGAGCCATTGTTGTTATTATTTTAGGTGTACATTTTACATATTTCTGGAGTCTTCTTAGTGGATGGCTATTTACACTGGTGGGACTGGTCTGAAATGACAAACTTTTCTTGTCACCCTTTTTACACTTAAGAATAAAATCTGTTAAAAATGCATTCACGATTTTGCGCACCACGGCGACCTTTTAGACTTCCTGTTTCGTTTCGTTTCGGCATTAGATTCAACCGTTTGTAACGCTCGGTATGTTTGGTGTAATAGATGCGTTTGAATTATTTCTCAATTTTGCTACTCCCTTGGAGAAGATGCTTATATTTAGAGAAATGAAAGACCACAGTGGGATCCAGTAAGAGTTGGATAAGAGCTTCTTTATCTGGTACTGGGTTAACAATATCAGCTGTTGCATGCAGCAGACTCTCCATGACTAGTTTTCGGCAGTACAGGCCCCCAGGAAGGAGGCCCCGTCTCTGGCGCTTGGCGGCACTACAAAACACACATGGTCAACCTGATTCTGGTTGAAAGCAGCTCTGTTAGTT
The DNA here is from genome assembly GCA_964016985.1 of Anodontia alba. NCBI lineage: Eukaryota > Metazoa > Mollusca > Bivalvia > Lucinida > Lucinidae > Anodontia > Anodontia alba. The sequence continues at coordinate 69,625,421 of OZ024827.1, read as the reverse complement.
TGCAGGATGCAAGTCCCAGTTACTTACTTTAATTTTATTCTAACTCACCGTATATTACAATGGGTAACGTGTCCTTTCTGGTCGGTATGCATTTACGCATAGGTATCTAAGTGAGGGACAGAGTGAGGCTTTGGGCTTGATCCTATCTGTCCAGTATGCATTAATTTGTTTGGCAACCAGAAACTTCCAACTGTACTTTGTGGATGGGTCATGCAGAACGTCCAAACATTAAGCAGATTATACTTCACCAGTAATTTTCTGATAGCCACAAACCAGCTATTACTTTTCTATCCCTTAACTGACAGCTTTCGACGGGCCAGCCGCTTCTCAATAGTATTCACTTACTCTGCTGACATTACCAAATAAAATCAAGGCCTTCTTGCGAACAGGGTCCTCAGTAGGAATAGCATCGTTTAGGATATACATTGCCAGGTCTGCCACAGTACTAGGAGGAGACAGAATATGTTTCTTGAACTTAGGTCCTAAGGTCAGACAACTTCAAGTCCGTAGACCAACACTGGAGGTACATATATGTTCAGGATCTGCTCCTTTATGACTATGGAGTCCGGACCCTGTAAGGCCGTATATAGTACGTCCGGGCCCAGTTGTTCAAAGCATCGTTAGCTTAACGAGCTCGTTAAGGGTCATTTCGTTAACTGTTTTAGCAGATTCAATATACAATATTCTGATATTTTTTGCTGAAAAAATGTGAGTAGCTTTTGCAGTGCAAAAGCTACTCATATTTTTTCAGCAAAAAATTTCAGCATATTTGCGTATCACTCGATGTAAATTCTAACGAATCGTTAACTAACGGCATCATTAGCTTTGAACAACTGGGCCCTGGCTTTCAAGATATTCTCAATGACCGCTGTTTCCTGTGTATCTGCTGATCTGAGGATACCCATATGCATGACTTCCTGCACCACTGGCCTTAGCACTCTATTCATGGTCAAAGCCAAGTCTTCTTCATCCATCTTGTCGGCATTCAGGAGTATCTGGAGAATCACACTCTATATTAGCTGCAGAAAGTCACTATCACGAAAACATACCTATAATATTTTGACCCCATTAAACCCCACTTTTATATAGTAAAACTATAGTAAAACTAGGGTTTACAGGGGTATACATTATTTTCTTATTTCTGCTCAAAAACATAGATTGTGGGTACTCGTTAGAACCGCCGAGGCGGTTCTAACGAGCACCCACAATCTATGTTTTGAGCAGAAATATGAAAAATATCAGAGATTTTTATCTGAAAATGTTTCAATTTTTTGGAGGTGAAATTTTCTATATATTTGAATAGGCGTGTTTTCATAATGACGTTCAAAACAGCTATAGTCAACTCCTTTATCCACAAGATACTGAAGAACCCTTTTCTTGTCTGCTCTTATTGCAACGTCCTCTGCGCAAGTTGGTGCTACAAAGGAGGTCTCGCCGATGTGGCATCCAGTGTAAGGCTTAAGTAGACATTTAAGTACTCGTAGATCATCCTCTTACAACTGATCATGGATGGTGATCAGGAGGTTGTGGGTTCGACCTCCACCGGGTCGGTAACATTCTTTCGTAGAGATTTGATCATGAAATATGTTCTACGGTCATTCTCTCCCTTCCGCTGATTCAAGAAGGGTAGTTATCAGTTTTTGGCGAAAGAGTGTGCACAGTACTGGTTAACCGCTTAGAGGACTAAGCCTGTCCAGTAAAGTGTGGTTAGGTAAACTGATCGCGCTCGACATGACCCCATTGGGTTGACTAGGCCGTAAACCTCAACACAAACACAAATGTTCGCACACTTTGCTTTTGTTCCTTTGTGGGTGGAATTTTATTTCCTGTCTTTCTTCTCGCTTTAACCAAAAATTTAAAACAACCACTAAGCAAGATGTTTTTTTAAACTTTTAAAAACATCAATAAAACACCCAATTCGGTTAAAACACCAGGTTTCTAGCATTAAAATAATTTGATTCCCCCAAGCACCTCCCCCCCCCCCCCACCCCACCCCACCACCAATTACCACGGCCATCACATCCAGGGCGCGTGCTCATTTTGACAGTGATATCTACCATCACATCCAAGGAGCATGTTCATTTTGACAGTGATAGGCAATGTCATTTGCTCACATTTAGACCACGCCCGCTCTAGTATTTGTAACCGGAGCATACATGGACAGTCTTGGCCAAACTGACTGGTTTTCATCCAAAAGACAAGTTTGTTTTTTGGTGTTGAGGTTTTACGGCACAGTCAACCCAATGGGGTCATGTCGAGCGCGGTCAGTTTACCTAACCACACCTTTACTGGGCAGGCTTAATCCTCTAAGCGGTTAACCAGTATTGTGCACATTCTTTCGCCAGAAACTGACAACTGCTCTTCTTGAATCAGCGGAAGGGAGAGAATGACCGTAGAAAATATTGACTGTGGGACAACTCAGCACATTGCAAACTCGGCACAGAACCAACTCGGCACATAGCAAACTCGGAACACAACCAAGTCGGCCCATAATTAACTGATTAGTCCAATTATCCAATTAGTCCAATTATCTATTGTTATGTTGAATACTTTAATCTACCGTTATAAACAACCAATTAAAGGTTGCCTTTGAACTTTAATCATTTTAACTTGAAGGTGGCAAATATTATAATTCTACCGAGCATCTACAATCTATGATTTTGAGCAGAAATAATTTATACATGTACTCCTGGAAACCACCTGTTTTACTATTTGGGCTTCGTAACTTGAAAACCTGTCTTCGGGGGTTCCGATCGATCAGGTTAGACAAAAACTGGCCTGCTCAGTCTCACGAGTTTTGACATACAGCGACCTAAATAATTATACTTTCCAAGTAGCGAACAACAAAGCGTTGATCAGACTGCGCGGTTGATCTGCACCGTTATTGTTCGCACATGCAGTTTGCAGGTGGCCCCGGGGTTTTTCTCACGACAGGGCTCAAATACTAAACTGGGGTACATAGTTTCCTTAGACTATCTTACAGAGTTGAAATATGAACAAAATATAGTATGAGTCACGACGAAATAAAAAGGACCAATCGGACAGTCCGTATTGTCAAACAATCAGTGTGCATGCTCAGCACCTTTGCAGGTCAAGAACTTTGGTTCTGTGGTTGAATGTTCTCATTAATTATTGCTTAGATGAGCAAACAGCGAAGGTTGTGGCGAGACTGTGTGTATGCGCAGGGTCACCTGAACCTTCGCTGTTCGCATATGCAATAAATGGTAATGGGGATCACTAGTCTACCTTTCAGGCTTTTTTGAGCAGAAATAAGAAAAAAAGAAAAGTATATCCCCATTTATCACTAGGTTATACCTATTGTAGATCTTTATTATCTCAAAAGGACGGCTGATAGAAGTTTGCCGAGTTGGTTGTGTGCCGAGTTTGCTATGTGCCGAGTTCACCCGGCACCAAAATAGTTCATGATCAAACTCCACGAAAGAATGTTGCCGACCTCGGCGGGGGTTGAACCCGCTACCTCCTGGTCTCCAGTCAGACGGCGCATCCAACTGAGCCACCAAGGCCTCCAAAGAGCAAGTAATCCCTTTGTTGTAAATATCAAGTAATCCCTTTGTTGTAAATATCGAGTCGAACAAAAGCAGAATGTTACGAAACCCCTTTCATAATGAAACGAGTCTACCGGCACAAAAGAAAAGTGCCTGGCAAGTTTGTGAACGGTGAACACCAAGCTTTGCCTGTGCCACGCCGTCTGATCATGACATTGGTTGCCTTCAAATATTGAGCCAGCCGCCAATAGGCAGAAGCATCAATAAATGTTGCGTTAATTCATGGGCTCACCAATTTATCACTGAATCGATTTAAGATAATTGCAAGTACCCTTTTCTATGTGACGCGGTCAAGTGTGACAATATACGCTTTACGGGCAATGTCCATTGGATCAATTATTCGTGTAGAACGTTTTAAATTACATAAAATAACTGGACGGTTTATGAATGTATGTGTTTCATAACGGTATCTGAATACAAGGAACAACATGTCTCTCGCCATTGAACCAGGTACGTTTTTGTTTTATTTTATTTTCATTTTTACATAAACATGCATAGATGTTTTTTTTTTGTTGTTTTTTTTTTTAAATTTTAACCCATTTTACACTAAATAAACTCCTCCATATTATATATTGGAAGAGTCCAATTTCAGCTTCAGGCTGTGTACTTTAGCTATTCCAAAAAAAAAAAAAAGATGGGGGGTTAAATTATTTACAAACAGTGGAGACCCAGATCAGACGCCGCGATGTGCGGCGTCTGATCTAGGTTTGCACTGTTTGTCAGTTACCCTTTTGTGGGGTCTTCAGACTAAAATGGGTTAATTACCATTCACGCTAGCCCCTTAGGGCTGGGGTTTTCTGTTAGTTTTACTTGTTGTTGTTATTGCTAATATTATCTCGGAACATAATCTAGTATAAAACTAGACACCACTCATTTGGATGTTACATGTACATTGCTAAAAAGATGCATACATGTTGCTTAATTCTATAATTGAGAAATACAGCTCAATAAACTGTTCAACGTTCGTTCTGTTCCATTATCATTGGTGCAATGTATAGAAGATTTACAAGTCAACATATCAGTACATTCTGTCCATACTCTTTGCTGCACGCGAAAGCGTCCGTATGGCCAAGCGGTAAGAGCCCCTACGGAGGACGAGGTGGAAATCAGTTGGTGAGCTTTGCACAGAGCACATCACGAAAACATGCCAATATAATGTTGACCCCTTTAAACCCCACTTTTATACAGTAAAACTGCGTGGGTCTACAGGGGTATACATTATTTTTCTTAATTCTGCTCAGAAACTTACATTGTGGGTACGCGTTAGAACCGCCTCGCCGCGGTTCTAACGAGTACCCACAATCTATGTTTTGACACGAAATATGAAAAATATCAGAATTTTTATCTGAAAATTTTCATTTTCTGGTGGTTAAATTTTCAGTATATTTGAAAAGGCTTGTTTTCGTAATGTTTCATTAAGACCCTTCCTATTTCTGAATAAGACGCATCAAGATATTATTCAATCTTAGCTTACACAATGTATTTCCCGCGTTAACAATCCTGTTGGATCATACAGGCCTGAACAAACAGTAGAGCCCGAGATCAGACGTCGCAAATTGCGGCGTCTGATCAGGGTCTTCACTGTTTGTCATTCATCCAGCCGTTGATTAGACACAAAAGTAGTGCTAAGTAAAATGGACTTGTTCAGATTTTAGAATAAGTATGTTGAGAAGTTTAACTGTCAGTTATTAGCCATTAGTCCTGTAGCTTTTGGATCGATTGTTTACAACCGAGCCATGGTGTACATTCGCCAAAAGTTTCTGAAGATTATTGTCCGCATGGCTCATTGACCAATGAAATCAGACCGCGTACATGTATAATACGAAATCCGGGTAACGCTTATTTAAAGCCGCGCTATTCTTGTCGCTGTAACATCAGGGTGCCGTGTAAAGATGGTTATATGTAAAACCTGGACTGGGACATCAGCAAACAGCTCAGGCCCAGATCTGGGACATTGGCAAACAATGCAGACCCACATCTGACGCCACACGGTGTGTACTGTTTGCTTTAATCAGGGAAAAGTTAAGGGTGGTTAAATGAAAATCATAAGCCTCCGTTCAGGACCATTTTCCCAGCCTACACTCAGAAACAACCGACCCACCAGTGCCGCCGGTGCTTTGATTACACTTAGTCTCATGAACAGTTTAGGTGTCTCAATATTAATTGATTCTTTACCTGATATTTCTCTTTAACAAGTCCATTTTACTAAATGTACCCGTGACTGTGTGTAACATTGCTGGTTGAGTGGCAAACTGTGTAGACCCTGATCAGACGCCGCAGAACGTCTGATCTGGGACTACACTGTTTGCTTAGACTTGTTTGTCTCAAACGTAGAGTAAATACGGTAATTAAATCATATCTACGCCAGTAAATACGGTAATTAAATCATATATACGCCCCCATCCCACTCCCTCAAGAATCATGCTTGATCCGCCCCTGTATTGTATTTATACCCAGAGTATTCGACCTTTTTGTACTTGAGGCATGCGAAAACTGTGGGGTGTATAGTAGAAAAAACGTATTTGATCAATTTTAGAATAACCCCATACCATAGTTATTCTAAAATTCAAACAAATCCATTTTTACCTGCTCTTGTGTTTAAAAATGCCGACTCAATGACAAACAGTGTAGACCCAGATCAGACGCCGCGTGTTGCGGCGTCTGATCTGGGTCTACACTGTTTGCTCAGGGGAGTCCGTCCAAATAGTTAGGGTATGTACGGTATCACATCTATAATTATTTGCTGATTTAGCGTGTATATTTGTCTAAATGACAATTTACGATTGACTCCCACCAGCTAACAATATCTTGAACTTTTGAATTTATATGTTTTGCCCAGAGGCTATTTTATTATCCGCTTAGTCATCATCACTTTATTTTATATAAACACTTGGATAACAACACGAAAAAGGCCTTTATACCATACGCTAACATCTACGGCCTAGATCATCCTGCGTATATATACAGCCTGATTCAGGGCATTCTCTGTAATAACTTATATGCTGTATTAGCCACTGATCCTGTAACTGGGTATGAAGGCCCTTATCAGACTCAAATCGGCCCAAATCATTGCCTGTATATTGCTTAATAGAGCCCTTTTAACGACTGTTACTCCGACTGTACAACTTTTTGATTCGATTGTTTACAATCGAGCCAAAGTATAGAACAGAACAGAACAAAACAGAAACCATTCAGACTATCAGTTTCTCGTGGTTTGCATCATAATATGACCAGCCGTGAGATTTGATAACCTACCATTCCCTTTCTTGTTCTGAAAATTTTAAAGGAAGTTCTGTTAGGCAAAACCTAAGTATTGGCCATTTGAACTTAAAAATATATATATAAACAAGTTGTCGGGTGCAGTACATTTACAAAAATGTATTAAATATAAAAGCAAACTCATTGGCGTCTGTAGCCAATATATATGTAGCCTCGTATGTTCTCCCAGGAAAAAAATACACTATTTGTTTCAAACATGCCACAATTATTGATGGAGTATTTTTTGTCTTTCTTTCTTCCTTTCTTTCTTTCTTTCTTTCTTTCTTTCTGTCTTTACGTCTTACCATTTCCGGATTTCCAGTCGCCTACCGTAGTGATGCATTACGAAAACATGCCTATTCAAAAATACTAAAAATTTTACCACCAAAAAATGAAAATTTTAATATAAAAAAATATGTTATTTTTCATATTTCTGCTCAAAACATAGATTATGGGTACTCGTTAGAACTGCCTCGTTGAGGCAGTTCTAACGAGTACCCACAATCTATGTTTTGAGCAGAAATAAGAAAAATAATGCATTCCCCTGTAAACCCCAGTTTTACTAATAAAAGTGGGGTTTAAGGGGGTCAAAATTATATAGGTATGTTTTCGTGATGGTACGTTCCACATCCTTGCAGTATGAAAAGCATTTACTTAGCAGAGCTACTAGATACTGTTGAAAGTGTCAACGAACAGTAACTCCACCGATGTGTCTGCGCGTAAAAAGCTATAACATTTTTCTCTTCAAAAATGTTATCCTGATCATGAGAAAAATATATAACGCGTGTTGCTAGAAAAGGGACATTATGTCACATGCGGACAAAGAAGGCCCTGCTCAGAATGTCCTCTTACTGAAATAATGAACACTGACAAATACACCAAATAACAGAAAATGCCAGTGTCTGACTCTGTGCATGCGCAGGCTGGGCATAGCCTTAACTATACTCATCATATGGCATAATGGCTGTTTTCAGAATATTATAGTGTAGATGACAACTGTCGATAATAGTATTGTAGAATAAAAGAAAGTCGAACAGCACATGCTCTGACCACACATAACTGATACGTATGCTGGTTTAGGAATTGCTCCGTAGGTAGGATATAGACGTATGTATCACACTTCTCACCACCCCACCCCACCATCCCTGTTAGCAAATTCAGCAGACGACAAATTGATTTTTTACTTTTTCCCAGTAAATAGACTTTGACATTATATGCAAATTGTCTCCTTTGGAGACAATTTGCATGAAATGTCAAATCCTATTTTCTGGAAAATATCAAATTGTCGTCTGCTGTATTTTTTACCCACCATGCTAAGCGTTAATAGTTTTATGGATCTCCAGATGATTCAAAATACAAGTTTCCACTGGATGAAGCTAGTAAGAAGAAAGCGGAGGCGGAACTAAATGAAACTGACAGAGAAAGAGCGAGCGCCGTTCAAACATTCAGACAGTGGGTACTAGAGCAGAAGAACTGGTTGAAGTCGCCTACAGGTACATTTGATTCTCGTTATTGCAGACACTGGTAACTCACTGTTGATTTAGTCAAACTTAAAAATAAAATGGGTAATATTTGTTTAGATTAAAAGCAAGCGGCAATTCTCGTTATTGCAGACACTGGTAACTCACTGTTGCTTTAGTCAAACTTAAAAACAAAATGGGTAATATTTGTTTAGATTAAAAGCAAGCTCGCTGCCGCATTTGGCCGAAGGCCTGCGCGAGCAAGCTCTATGGTACAGCAGTTGCTGTCGAACCAAACCGGAAATAAACATTTTGCTTCCAGTTTGTCGGGTTCCCAATTAATGTGGCAGATCTGTTTGTATTTGCCGGGACCAACAGGGAAAATCCGGTACCAGAATCCGGTACCAAACTTTTTACGCTAAAGTTTGGGTCTTATACTTTGATTTTTTTGGTTGATTTTTGGCTTTAATATTATCCAGTTGTACTGTAACTGCAAAATGCGGGGTTTCAAAGCATAGTGCATAAGGAGCTCGCCTATAGGCATTGCCTATGTTTATATGATATGATCCTTGTGTTTCAGCTTCTTTTATCTCAAACCACTGTTATCTCAACCCAAAAAGTGTAATCCTTTGGAGTTTGAGATACTGGGAGTTGAATGTAATTCGTAATAATTTTCACAAAACATAATGAAATCATTTTTTCTATAAGCGCGGAATGTGTGGACACATGCAATTAATTTCCATTTTATCCTGATTTTTTATATATTTTTTAAATACTATTTTGACGAACTTTCCTCTGCTATCTTTAATGATCTATACCTCACTTCGCGATGCTTTTAGAGAATCCGCTGATCATCGTTGCATGTCAGAGCACGGTTTCCACCGCAGCCATTGTTTCTGATGGTTCGAATGTCGCGGAGGCCCTGAATTGCAGACAGAAAGGCACATGATCTGCGTAACTTCGCAAACTATATATTAACACTTTCATCATGACTCACTTTATGATAAGCGATTAAGGTTCCTACTGTTTCTTCTCTATGGCAGACTTCGAGTTCCTGTTGCGGTTCCTACGCGTCAGGAAGTTTAGTCAGCTGGGAGCCAGGGAGAACTTGGAAAATTTCCTGACGATAAAGACAAAGGTTCCCGAATGGTTCCAAGATGTTGATCCAGCTGATGAGAAACTACAATCACTGTTCAGAACTGGGTAAGTGATCTATTCCTTTGATCTTTTGAAAACCAGAGCCATTTCTTCAAAACTAACGATATCGTTAGATAACGTATCGTGAAAACTTTGATCATTAAATATGGTATATAAGCTAAAAGTTTTGTTGAAAAAAATGTGAGTAGCTTTTGCATTTGCAAAAGTCACTCACATTGTTTTCAGCAAAAATACCTGTGAATTAGATATTGTTCTCACTAGGACAAATAACATTTCAACCACTAACGAGCTTGTTAACCCAGACCAGTTGTAAATGCTCAAAGGCTTGTCAGGATCTTTGCTGTTCGCCACACATATCCTTGCTGATACAGATGCAGTTGTATAAACACGGAGGTGCTCTGAAAAAAGTTACAGGGAAAAAAGTCGTGGAAAAAAAGTCACTTCCGAAATGAGGTATGCATTTTTTTTTCAACGAAACTTTCTATTTAATTTATTGATTGATCGTATTTATATTTACCAGTTTTCATAAAGTTTAAGCATTGTTGCAATTTAACACCTCTGTCTTGGTTATACCAGACGTGTAAAAGAAGAAAGACTCATGTCTCTTCTATTTTTGCAAATTAATCATTTTAGGGTTATTTAAATGGTCGGAGGCATGTTGCATTGATGTCGGAGGACAGTAGTTTTTCATGTTATTCCTGATGTCGGACAACGGCAAAATGTTTAAAGCGAATATCACGTCTATCGCACTGGTGAACAAAATGAAAACTGGTTAAAACTCTTGAAAACAAGAGGCTTGAGGAGTATTCCATGTCCGTTGAGTCTGAAAGAAAAACAAAACAACTGATAACAAGAAATCAGGAACTTGATTGTATATATAATTTTCATATTTGGCTATCAGGTCAGAATATAAACTTTTCTACATCTCAGATAAATCAACATATGAGGTATGAAATATGGGAATGGCCGCAAAATATTTTCAAATTTTCAGTAGAGTTTTCTGCTACGATTGATGTCTCCTAATGATGAAGAGATCTAAACAGTTGTCGTTGTCCTGTCGTACAGTAGTTATGTCGCGTGGCGGCCCTGAAATATCTCCCTGTACAGCGATGCAGTATTGCTCATTACGAAAACAAGCCTATTCAAATACACTGAAAATTTTACCACCAAAAAATGAAAAGTTTTAGATAAAAATTCAAATATTGTTCATATTTCTGCTCAAAAACATAGATTGTGGGTACTCGTTAGAACCGCCTCGTTGAGGCGGTTCTAACGAGCACCCACAATCTATAATTTGAGCAGCAGTGAGAAAAAATAATGTATACCCCTGTAAACCCCAGTTTTACTAAATAAAAGTTGGGTTTAAGGGGGTCAAAATTACAAAGGCGTGTTTTCGTGTCGTATTATTCCGTTTTCGTGCCCTTTTGAAACAGTAAGGAAATATCCCTCCCGGGGCTAGGGATACGGATGTAGCATCTGCCATTATCTTACATACGCCTACTTTGTAAAACGGAGCCTGCCTTTTCAATATTTGGGTTTGTATTTTCAAATCATCTCTTTCTCAAATTATTAAGGTCACAACAACTGTCGTATGGCGGTCCACAAAAATTAAATTAAAACGATAAACAAAGATTAGTACTCATGGCTAATTCTACACCCACTGCGAAAATCAGTAGTTGCACTACAGCGGGCCAAGCCAAAGACATATTATCAAGCCCCATCCCACTTGTTGAAGAGGTCGACATTAAGTCTGAGGCCAACACAGTTCCAACACAGTCATTTGGGAATGGATTAGTGCTTTATATGGGACTAGGCGGCGTTAGGAATTTTGCATCTGCCATTTTACTTCATGAACAGACAACAACACTATGTTTATGAAACCGTATTAAGTCAAATGTTTCACACTTCGTATTTGTCACAAGTGTGAAAACATTCGTACTTATCTGTCACACCTATTTTTTCTGTGAAATATATGATCGATTTTGTCACCTGAGTGACAAATAAGAGTATCGTCACACACGTTGCCTATTTTTCTATGAAATATATAATCGATTTTGTCACCTTTGTGACCAATAGGAGTATCGTACACACACGTTGCTATCGCATTTGTGAAAAATTCGTACTTGTCGAAATCACTAGATTGATCGTACGTGCATGTCATACTCACAAAACCTTGTGTATTCGTGATATTCTTCACTCGTGTGCCAAACAAAAGACAAACACAACCTACCATAGAAAGAAGGGTGTGTATAGATAGACCGTGTGGAACCACACATAGCCAGTGATTTATAACTGACCGCGCCAAGGCGATGCTTTGGTTATGGTGTTTCTATTTGTCATTGTTCACTTACTCTCTGTTGGTATTTGACACCATGTTCCCTTCATTTGTGATAGCTTGTGGCAGCTGCTGAGACAGAACTGACCGTAATCTTGGATTTTCGCTAGAACAATTTTTCTTATCACATTGAAATTTTATGTGTTTCTGTAGTGTAGGATGTGGACTTTATTGTATTGATACCTCATCTTTGGCTTTTCATCTACGTTAGAAATGTGGTGTTAACTGGTCCCTTATAATCCATGCATTTTACGTGAAAATGAAACATTATTGTTATACATTTTCTCAGCAACAAATGCGCTATGCAAACAATGAAGAACAACATTAGTATGTGGAGTAAGCACTTTTTTCTGTAGAGAGAAAGAAAAAACAATATACAGTCGAACTTCGATGGCTCGAACATCTTTGGGACCATAGAAAATTGTTCGAGACATGGGTGGTTCGAGCCACTGAGGGTTGATTATGGTGCCAAGTCAGGAAGCAAATGGCGACAATTTAGAGATTGTTTTTCGATTTTCGTTACAATAATTGTATGTTTGGTGTACTCATTAGAATCGCCTCGATGAGGCGATTCTAATGAGTACACACAGCATACAATTTTACGATAAAATAAGAACATTTCCCTAAATATTTGTTTTCTTGAGCTATCGGAAGAATTTCGTAGGGACTCAAAAACGAGATCGAATTAGCCATAGTAAACGAGCCGTCGGTGTTCGAGCTACCGAGGTTCGACTGTATATCATAGAAGGGTATCATGAATAATGACCTGTTAACTTGCAAGAAGTAAACCGTTCGGTAGAAATATAACAGTATTGTAGCTGGATGAAAGCAAGCAAAATAATATCATTTGATGACCTGTAAAATCTAAAACAAAAACAAAAGGTCTTCGCTATTTTGTCTCTTAGTTACTTTATGTTTTTCTATTATATGGCATCACCTATTGCACTAACATGCCTAACATAAAACGTATTCAGACAGTAAGTACGCGGCTTTTTGTTTTATTATTATTACGACCTCCAACGCCTCGGTGGCTCAGTTGGATGCGCCGTCCGACTGGAGACCAGGAGGTCGCGGGTTCAACCCCGCCGAGGTCGGCAACATTCTTTCGTGGAGATTGATCATGAAATATTTTCTACGGTCATTCTCTCCCTTCCGCTGATCCAAGAAGGGTAGTTGTCAGTTTCTGGCGAAAGAATGTGCACAATACTGGTTAACCGCTTAGAGGACT